>JAWWEV010000134.1:5235451-5247964 GCA_035583235.1 Hafferia zeledoni
CTCAATAACATAGGACAATAAAATATCTTGCACACCACTCTCTCTGTAACACAAAACAAAAAGAAAGAACAGAGCTTCTTTTTATCAACACACATGTTGCAAAAGAAACTGCACTTTGAAAGTAAAGCAAGTTACTGTAGTTGCAAAACAGAGCTGGTCTTATAAAGTAAGTACAGCAAAAAGCAATAACCACTATATAGTGGCAAAGTGTAAAGCAAGTTACTGTTATTAGTATTAAGGTAGCAAAACACATTTAGTAAAGGAAATGCTTATAAAGTAAGAGTCAAAGTAGCTGTTAGCATAAGATATAAGATAGAATGTATAAAGGAATAAGCTTTGTAAGAAAGTAAAGTTAGGAAAGTAGTGTAGAAAAATAGAAAGCACATGGTCTTCTCACCCCTACTGTGAGAAAAACTCTCCGTTTTTAAGAATTTTTGAAGACGAGTTTAAATGGCAAAGCAAAAAAAGGTTTATTCTTCAGGCCGGCAGAGTGCCTCGCCACAGTGTTACCACCGGGGAGCACACCCCCGGGAGGGGTTGCAACAGTTTATAACCTCGAAACCACGCCCCTTTTCCCTCCCCCCAGAGGCTCGGCCCCCTTTAGTCCTTTTATGGCGTTCCAGACTGCTGATTCGATGTTGCTGGATGACTTAATTCTTATTCAGGACTGCAATGCGCAATTGATGTTGATTGGTGCATTTAGTTACCCTATCAGGCCCTGCTCCCGGCCGGAGACCCTGGCAACAGCCCCTTTCCCCTCTTTGCTAGGGCTGCTGCCTTACAGACTTCCCGCCCCTTTCGCCTGTCTAACCTAAACTTGGGAAGAAAGCCTTTCCCTCCACCTTATGGTGTCCATATCAGGCCCTGCTCCCAAGAACCATAGAACTTTAATTTTTCAACAGTCAAACCCATTGACCAAAAAGACCCCTCCATTCCATCCTTCTCCACAACAAACCCACTTCCCCATTTCTAACACTACATTGTTCCATGAGGGAGGAGACAGGACAAGCTGCAGCAGTTACCCTCACAGAGACGTGGCATTTTCCCCTCTCCTACTGAAGTTTAAACTCTAAACACTTTTTATACCTTTTTTTTTTCTTTCATGTGGTTTGTGTGACTAAAAGTCCGTCTTTTGGTGGAGTGATACAGATGCCCAAGGGGAGGTGGCTCCTTTGAGCAGTTATAGAAGATATCACAAAGTGGGCCGTGCTATTTCTTAACACTCCACCCTTTGTTAATCTCATCAGTTTGAAATCTTTTTGTTCTCTGCTGGAGCACCCCTCCAGGGGCTGAGGCGTCTTCCTCAACCCATCAGGCCTTATCAGGGGCCATCACGCCACAACTGGTTAATATAAGAAACTGACATTTACAGGTGTCAAAATTCATACGGAGCCATGTCAGCAGACGAATTGTTTGCAGAGCACTGTAGTACACGCAACTCCATCACAGTCTTCAAAAACTGTGTGTATACACCCTTCCTATATACAGTCTGGATTTCTGAAATCATTTAGGACCCTCTCAAGAACACTCATGACTTTTGGGAAGAGGTAGAAGAAGACAGAAAGTTCATAGGCAGCAAATTAATAAAAAAAGCTCCCACATAACTTGTCTGTCAGATGATGTTCTTGAAGTGCCTGACGAATCATAATCAAATATATGTGATTAACAGAAGGTGACTCCAAATATATGGAGACCAAATGAATATAGTGGCTTGTAGCCACATCATTTTGCATTATGAGACAGTCAGACCTCCCAAGATAAGCAGTGCTGAGCCAAGTCTGAATTTAAATAGGAGATCCTCCAAGGAAAAGTGAGTGCATATGCTGAAGGAAGTAGTATTGGTAGCCCTTGTCTGTCTGAGTTACTGTTGAACTAAGGTGCTTGCATGATGCCAATAACACAGGACTGAGACTATAGAAGAAACCTACATCTTTGAATTCTAGCTCCTAGAGATCATTAAAAGTCCTTTAACAGTTTTTAGAAAAGGAATGATGTTTATGTAGCCAAATTTTGTACGAGGTCATTATAATGCAACAAATATCCTGGAAGTTTGAAGCAGATGTTTTTTTTCACTTCATTCCCATTAACTTTCACAAAGTGTTATGGTACGGAGTTGCAAAGTTTTACTTAAGAGGTGATTTCTCTCATGTTCTAGTGTTAAATAAAAAGATTATAGACAGAATTACATTAATTATTATTATAAACCCTTTATTACTTCTTTTCTTTGATTTGTTTCTTACTCACAAAGACTGTATTTAGCTAATCCATTTGGAGATATTTGTCTTTGCATTGCATGAACCTGAGTAACTCGTGATTGTTAGACGAGTAATTTAGGGTGGAAGGGTCATCAGGAATTCATGTAGTCTAATCAAAGTTAGATTTGGGTGCCCAGAGCCTCGTTGAAATTTACAGGCATAAATCATACTCTCAGAATTTGATATGTCATTTGAAAAAACCCAAAAGCAATAGCTAAGAAGAAATTTTTGGTCTCCACTTGTTTTGAAAAAACCCTGTGCTTTAGCACTCCACAAATCCCTATTTAAACTTTGCCCCATTTTTTTCACACTTGCAAGTTTTTGTGCATTCACAGCCTAACTCAGTACAATAGTAGTTATTGTTAAGGCCAGCAGCTCAGAATGTTAACCAGCATGAGTCTGTGAAATATACAGAAAAATTAAGGAGAGAGAGAGAAAGAGAGAGGTGAAGAAAGTGTAGAATACATCAAAACCTTTGAGGCATGGTCATAATGTCAGGAATAGCAAAGGAGCTTTTTGACACTCTTCTGAAAACTGCAGATAATTGACTCCCCTGACATGGCTGTTAGATAAATATGTTCATATCTCTGATGCCAAATGTGATGCCATGTCCTAATAATTTTATTAGATTAGGAGATGTTCCTGCATAGAAGATGCAATTAGTAGTACCTCAGGGAAAAGAAAAAGAGATACATGAAGCGAAAAAGGTGGGAGAGGATATGGATTTGTATAACAAATACTACTGAGAGTACTTATATTCAGTATATCTGTCCTTTATATTACTGCAATATATGGATTATTCTTTTGCTCATCTTTTATTAGTCCTAGAAGTGTGCTCCTCACTGCAAAAGCACAGAGACAGTCTGGTCTGTAAGCTCCATCAGCCAGACTCAGAGGAGCCAGAACGCACCAGGAATCTGTGGGATATGATCATTCAGACTGGTTTTGTGCACGGTTCTATGCATTTGCTTTTTAATAGCAATTCAGATTACTGTTACTGTGGGGCAAAAGGAACTTTTTAGGATCACTTTGAGAGAGAAAAGGATGATTTCTTTGGCTATGGCTAATGTATCATGATTCATATCTAGCCAGAACCATTTCCTGACTCCATACTAGAGGAAAACATAGGTTGCACCACCTCCCTGACCTTCCTGTCCTGGCTGCCATGGAAAGGAAAGAGAGAAATGTAGGCCAGAAAGATTGTGGATGATGGGAGACAAGGATAGCATGGCATGCTATAAACAGCACCAGCCCTTACACAGATTTTGTGAGGACTGGGATACTGATGGCCTTTCTGACCAAGTGGCCTAACAAGGAAAGTGACTGGAAATGAGTTAAAAGTCACAACCAGCATGTGGCAAAAACCAGCACAGACACACAAATAGTCAGGTTCTTCCCACTAACAGAATATGCAGCAGTGACAAAAACATGCTTTCATCCAAATTTACTAAAGTAAACATGTCTGATTCCATCTTCACTTGCTCTCATCTATGCAATTAGACCTCTGCTTCAATTCACTGAGTCCTTGAAGTGTTATTTGAATGAGCTCAGCAAATCTTTGAGGCACACCTTCCTGACAGCAGCTGACCACCATGCCTGCCAAGGGATGACTGCCAATGCTTACTACTTCTTACCTTTTGTGCCATTTGGATCTAGCTCAGTTCTTCACTTCTGGTTTCCAACTCAAGGAGGTAACCTGTAATTCATCAGCTTTGGGGAAAATATGTGTGATCTCATGAATCCTGGATGTTGTAAAATATTGTTTTGTTGGTGAGTAGACAGAGGTCTGTACACCATTAAACTAGTAAACCTGCGATTTTCCAAGGGTTTGCCAAGCAAGTTTTCAGTGCCTCAAATCCTCCACAAGCTGTTTGATATATCAGAAGGGAGATGCAGTAAATTGTCCATGAGGGTAGGTAGAACAGATCACAGCATCAAATGCATGACATTTATACACTATAAACTTACTTTAAATACCCTGCTACAACAAGTACTGTAACATTAGGGAGGGCAAAGTCGGAGAATATTGATTATGACCATGTGTAGAACAAGGATAATTTCTTTTTAGCATTGTGTTTCTGTTCTAATGCAATTCTACCACCCAACACACATACATATGGATTTCTAAAATATTATCTAATATTTTAAAAAGCTGCCATAAGCAAGAGCCAGAAAAAGAATAGGTGTACGTTTGTTTTACATCATGTTAAGGGTTTAAAATGTATTTGGGGTGGAGAAAATTATATTTCCTTCATGGATTCACTGGATCAAGTTTTCCTCTCCACCCTAAGGTGCAATTCCAAAATTTATTCCAGAATAATAATGGGCCATCAATACCTCTGTTTTAATATTTCAGAAACTGGCAGCCTTCATAACAAAACAATGAAGTCACTGGCAGAACTATTAAAGGGTTTCTACTCTTCTAGGGCCCTGAATACATTGTAGAAAACAAAGTTACAACAAGATGGCAATAGGAAAGGAAAAAGACAACTTTACACCTTAGTTAGTGATGGTCGTGTATTAGTTTATAGTTCTAAACTGTTACAAAGGCCTTATAGAAATGTCGTGTACTATACCTGTGAAATATTTGAAAGTCAGAAGTTTGACATTCACCTTTATATTCCTGCATTTGTTAAATGCTTGCATCTTTGCAAATTCCAAGAGGAGGGACCTGTTGGGAAGGGAAAACCCACAATCATCTTCTGCTCAAACCTTTATGACAGAGACTCATAGTCCTTCTCATCCATCATCTACATCTCCAAATATAATCCCTATCAAGACAACTGTAGAACACTTTAATCCAAACTGACTGTGTCTTGCTCTGCTTCTTAAATCTATATACAATTAGATTTTTTTTTCAGCTTACTGAGACCTTGGAGACCTTGTTATTTGGATGAGTTCAGCAAATCTCTGAGGCACATGCTCCTGACAGCAGTCGCAGTTGAATCTTACACCTACAAGAAAATGATGATTGACAACCTATATAATGTCAGTAACACAACTCTACTGGTTGCACTTTCTCTGTCTGATCCCACAAATGGTTATTCAAATTAAAAACAGAGTCTGAAGAGAAAAAATGAGCACAGCTCATGTTGCATACTACAAAGCTACCCACCTTGTGAAAACCCAGCTCTAAATGTGCCATTATACTTATTATTTGGGCTAGTGATTATGCTAAAACCGTTACTTTTGCACTTGCTGTGAAAAACTGCAATGGTCTCCATGACATTCCTGGAAGTAAAAAAATAATCTTCTACATGAGTTACATCTTTTTTCTTAATTTGTTTTTATCCCTGTTGTGGTTTAACCCTAGCCAGCAATTAGATAACTTGCAGTCGCTTGCTCACTCCCACCCCTGCCCTGGTGGGATGGGGAGAAAAATCAGAAAAAAAGGTAAAGCCTGTGGGCTGAGAAAAGAGAAGTTCAATAATTTCAACAAAATTAAAAATAATCATAATCATCATAATAGTAATGAAAAGGGAGAGAACAAAAAGAAAGAAAATAATAAAATCCAAGACAGACAAGCAATGCACAATACAACCCCTACTTGATGTCCAGCCCATCCCTACACAGCAATGAGCAACTCCCAACCAACTCAGTTTATATACTGAGCATGACAACTTATGGTATGGAATAACCCTTTGAGCAGCCCAGGTCAGCTGTCCTGAGTATGGTCCCACTCAAATTCTTGTGTACTTGCTGGCTGGCAGAGCATTGGAAACTCAAAGTCTTTGATTTAGCAACAACCAAAACACCAACATGCTATCAACACTATTCCCATGCTAAATGCAAAACACAGCTCTTAGGGATAAAATTAACTCTATCTCAGCTTAACCAGGACAATCTACCCCAAATTTTTGTTGTCAGGCCAGCCCTGGCATGCAGCATCTGTGCTATATCAGCTCCAGCCATTCTGAAAATCTGCACAAGGAGATGAGAGAGAGGATTTTGGCCAACAGTATCCTCATCAAAATGCTGAACTTCTACCCTAAGAAAATGTCATGGGCTCTTTAAGCATGAGGCAGATGTTTGCACACTTCCTCATCCAATTTCCTTACCTTCTGAACAAGAAATGGCAGAGTCATTGTTGCCAGAAACTAATCTTTGGGTCTAAATATTGTATGTATCCTAAACTTGATGACTAGGTCTCTGAATTATTCCCTCTGGGTTTAGATTTTAAAAGGCCATTGTGCTTTCTGCCAGCTGGTAATGTCAGAAATAACAATATTGCTGTCAGTGTTTAGCAGGTAATATCACTTATTTCATGGAGTGGGTTCTGTTCTAGATTGGGATTGAAATTGATTTGGGTTAATGATTTAACTCATTGACAAATAAACATTTGATGTGAATATGTATTGTATAATCCTGGCAAACAAAACCATGCCTTTAGCTTTGCCTTAAATTTAAATTCAGCTATTTAATACGCCACTATTTGCCAGAACTGGACTGTAAACAACTTTCATATTCAGAAGAATGTTTCCATTTAAAATTTACATTTAAAATTGCAATAAGATGCTGGAACTCACTCTTTTTGAGGAAATTGTATTGCATTACATTAACTACATTGCTAGAGAAATGCCTTCTGCTTCCTGTACCAGTTTCAATTAGCTGGATGTATTACTCACCCATTTTTATGTTAATGTTAAAATTAGTGTAATTCCAAGTTTCACAAACCACAGCTACAAAACAGATTGGTTAGCTGCTAATTATTTAAATACTGCATCCTCTGTATAATGAATTTCTTACCTACAGTCATGATATATTATTGACAGTTTGGAAGACTAACTGTATTGCTGTCCAGCATCATTCTGAATATAATTTATAGTGGTTATTTGGAGAACTATATTGAGTACATTAAAGCCATATGGTGCTGTGGTTTCATCCCCAAGAGATGCCTCATCAGTTAAGAGAAGCATTATGATCAATATGTATATTTCTCATTTTTAATAGAGTGTACTAAGCTGTAGAAGATTATTGTTCCTGCCAGTTACTTGAAAATATGAGGTGCAACAATTTTTTTAAGATTGTTGGAGAGTTACAGTGTTCTCAAGATATAGAAAATATGTCTTTTTTTTTGTTACGTTTAAAACCTGAAACATTCTCTAGCAGTTGAAATACCCCAGAAAATAATCTGCCTAACTAGACAACCAAAACTGTAAAAGATAAAAATCCTATTTGATTTGTAATGCTCAAACAATTTGCTAAATATGGCTTCTTGGAAGGAAAAAAAAAAAAAAAAAACCACAACAGAGAGAAAGAGAAATGGTTTGTCATTTCTCTTGGCAAAAGGACATAGCATCTACCACAACTATGCCTATCTCACTGTTAAAAATAAAAAGTGGTAAGCACTACAATGATTGTTGCAGCCTTAGCAATCAGAGAATGTTGGATTTTTTAAGATTCATGTTACATATACTCATTCTTCCATACACTGAGAAAAACACCACAAAAATACCAAGTATTTCATTAACCTCTGACCTGGTGGAAACGTTTGCCACTGCAGTCACAGAGTAAAATTACACTGCCTAGCTAAGAGTGTGAAGCCACAGGCATGAAAGATGAAAATAAATTTTAAAATCCCACCAAGCCAAATTTCTGTTGTTCAATCAAATGAAGCAAGTGAAGGGAAATCACTTAGAAATAGAAGAACTGCCAATACCACAAAATTGGGTGGGTAGAAGATAAGACAAGGCCACATTCAGTGACAATTCAGATCCTGTTCTTTGAATATTATCTGGAACTTTGAACCCTTTCTGCTTTAAAATCTGATTCAATGAAAGACCTGAGTTACTTTACCTTGAAATGAGAAGAATTCAAGACAGCTCAGCAGTCAATCAGTTATGCTTAATCAACCTTAAACATCCTTTCTAAAAGAAGTTCCTTATGATTAGGTGTCACTGTGTGTTTACAGATTCGATTGTGTTTTGTTCCAAGCAATTTTCAATGTTTTTTTGAATGCATGCTTCAGTATTTTCTAAAAACCAACTACTTGAGAAAAATAAACCCTACTTTCATTCTGAAAAATTATCAAAGAAATATAGTACCAGGATACTGAAATAAGCCATAAAAGCACCATGGTAAAACCCTCTTGTTCTTTTAATCCTATGAAATGCCTAAGTGGACTTCAGCTCTCATGATGTCCCACTGGTTTTCCTCATTTATATGTTCCTCTCCAGGAACTTCAGCAATTAGTGATCTGCTGTTTATGAGTCACTCATCTGCACTCTGATAAACTGGAGATGCCGCAACTCCTTGGGCTGTTCATCAGTCACAAAGGACAGGACTGTCAGATCAGAAATGCCACTAAACTTCTGAGGTGGCTGTAGTTTTTCTGAGATAGCTCTTTTATAGAGAAAAGTATCATCATCCAAACCATCCAATTTAAATGTCCCAGAAACCCATTAAAAATTTTTTAAACCACTCTTAGAGACAGTGAGAGCTAAATTTAAGCAGAGTTTTTAAGTATACATGAATTTTTCTAACTAATTTACATGTTCTTCCATAATCCTTGGCTTTATTTATTTCCAAACCTTCTCTCCCATCTGTTCCCTTCAGTAGGATCTATATATTTTTTTATACCACTTATCCCTGGCAGATTTTTCTTCCTCTTTCTGTTCCAGTTACATTAATGATGCCAGTATGTCTATATTTTCCTAGTCTCTGTTATCTTCATCATGCATCTTGCATTCACAGACACCTTCAAACACTTATCAATCCCTTTGACCCTTCCACAATAATCCAAGTTTTCATTCCTTTTTCACCAATGTCCTCTCCTAATATTTTTTTCCTTTCTTTCTTCCTCCTTTAGACACAGACTGCCAGTTTTAGTGTTGAATCCAGTTCTTCTGATCTTGTTGGACTCTGTCTATGCTTCCTTCCTTCCTTCCTTTTGTCCTTTCTCGCTTTTATTTGGCTTTGGTTTTATCCCTCAACCTTTATTTCTGTATGTTAGCCAGAGGCTCTTTTCTTCTCTTGCAACATTGTGTGCCTGTGAACTATTTGCTAAATGTGCTTAAATAACTGTTGCACACCATTTTGAAATACATTCAGCTTTTAATCTACCTCATGTCCGTGGTACCAAATTTTGCCTGTGGCTCTAGAAGTGTTCCTGCAAAAACTGCTTCTGTTATCCTTTCTCAATACTAATTTAGGGGTACTGCTATATTTTGGATTGAACAAGTCCAGTACTGTTATTTTTAATGAAGGAGAACACTTTATTCCTCAGGGAGATAAAACAGTCAAATTATAACAAGCTGTTTTGTCTTGTTGCTTCAGGCTGCCTGTGGTCCAAAAGATGAAATCATAATAAAGCAAATGCCTCACCTGACTAAATCATCAAGCACATCACAAGTTAGAGAGAGGAGGAGAAAGCTGCAGGGTTGAAGAATCAGAAAGCTTGCGAAAATCAACCTCTGTACATACAGCAATAAGTCTACCTGAAGTTCCCATCTGTTTAAAAGAAACACAATGTCAGAACCCATTTGGAGATAATGATGAGGCAAAACAAAGTTGCCATGAATAGACAAGTAAAACACCAGAAACTTCATACAGGCTCTGGACTCTAACCATTTGAGGGTCACTCAACTGCCAACCAACCTCTTCTCCCTCTTTCTAAATCTTTTAGTGGACACAGCAGTTGACTCTGTAAAGAGAGATTACCACAGGAAATACATCTGATAAAACTAAAGAGAAGCCCTTATGTTGTTACACAGGAAAAAAAAAGGACAAGATGAGAAAGACACAGTTGCTAGACAGTGCTAACAGCACAGCTCAATTGCAGTTTTACTAACAGTGGACTATAACTGAGTATTCAGTGAGTACTCAAGAGTCCAAATTAAGTATTGAAATGCAGAGTTATAACACAAAATTAAGAAACTGATTTACATGGAATTTAAGATTGGAAGGACATATCCCAAACACCATCTACACTTACGGGGATACCTCTACAATCAAGTTTCAAACTATAATTGAAATATTCTGTGCTACAAAATTCAACAAGAAACATCGCTACAATTGAACAGATGGCATGGATATATCCCCTAGCATTCCTAGTCCAACAACTGTGAATGTTGATGGGAGAGGAATAGTCTGCAGAGAGGGCTCAGGTTCACATGACCCTCCTAAACAGAATCTTTTTCTCCACTGACCTGATTCAACAGACCCTTCTTCTGTTTTCATATGAGAATTAAAATCAAATTTCATCCATATGGATGAAATTGAATATATGAACAGTAGCTTCCACCCCTACACTGACAAGGCTATGCTCAAAGAATTCCTCTTTATCAGCTGCTCTGAATTAGCAAGTCAAAAGAATTACAGCATTTGAACAGGACAGAGGAGAACTGCTAAACCTGGCAAAGGCAAAAGTAGAATTTGTAGGACAAAAGCAATATCACAAGCCTGATATTAGCATCTGATGTCCCAAAAGGTCTAAGTCTGTGTCTTATATATAGGACCTGGAACTACTCACCATCTCCCAGTCCCAGACATATCCCGACTTGACTCTGTCCAGGTGAGAGTTGAGCACTTGCCACCTGCCTGTCAACAGGATTTCCAGGGGAAAATAATTAACGAATCTTGCCTCAAGGCTTAGTACAGATCACATTTACCCCTCCATCTTGACAGAGCCTTTAAGCTCTTCAGTTCAGTGACTATTACCTTCCTGTGACAGGCTAAATACCAGAGAGCAGCAAGGAAGCAAGTACACATATGCAACTGTCAAGTTATTGCTAGAAGGCAAAAGTTGCCACAAGTTGCAGTTTGAACAAGGCACTGAGAAACCAAACTCTATTACTAGATACAGGCACAGCATTGCAATAGCTCTCTTAGTTAAGAGTCAGTTAATTAAATAAGCACAGAACCCTTTCATTGCTATAATCCAGCACAGACTGCGAGCATGGTCTCATTTTTCCAACATGAGCCAACCTATGTCTTGGCTCCTGGCTGCAAGGAAAACAAGAAAGATTCTGACAGTCTATAATTAATTATTTTATCTCAGTTACACTTGCATGAATCTGGAGTAAAGTCAGGAAAGAAAAGGGAGATATTTCTAATTCCAAGCCATATAATTCAGGTAAGGATCTGACCACCCAATATGCCTGTAGAGAAACTTATGCCCACTTAGGCATGAGTCACATACATTTAGGCAGCCAGCTTGCACCTGGCTGGTCTACAATTTCTACCACTTCCTTTTTTCCCCTGTCAAATCTTCCTCCCCTCAATAAATGCAATTCATGTTGTTTTGATGGATGGCAAAGATTAAGTTAAATTCTCGTCCCAGTTTTATATGTAGAGTTGTCAAGCATCAGAAAGGAGTAGCCAAAAAAGCTCTGCATATCATTCTGCAGATCATTAACTGGTAATGTAATCTGCCCCTTTCTAGGTGACACATCCAAGAAAAGACCACAAAATTAGAAGCATAGTGTACTGAGCAGGGAAGTACTCAGTGTTCCTCTCCTTGCCCTGTGTGCAAGTATTGCAGGGAGCAGCCAAGCACAAATCAGCATTTCACACAAAATGTCTCAGAATCTGATAGCAGATCCAAACAGCTATTCAGCATCACGCACTCTGAAGTGTTCATGTAATTTATCTGTTATGATAATCTGGTTTTCATCTAACCTAATAATTCAACCAATGTTACATTTAAATAATTGGCTGACTCCCCACCCATGTCAAAGAACATGCACACTTCTCTATTGCAAACACCATTAACCTAAGCAAAATGTCATGAAAAAAGAAGATAAATTTCCAAGGAAAGAGACAGTATTCACTTTCACAGGAGCTTATCTCTCTCATTACATGTTTTTAAATAGTTAAATTTTTGAACATTTAGAAGAAGGAATGATTTCTAATGCTGTTTGAAAGAATTACTTTTAACAATTTACTTTTAGGAAGCAAAGGGTTTAGGTTTTGTTTTCTGGATTTTGTTTGTTTGATTTTTAAAATATATCTACAGTAATGAGTCTCTTTCCTGAAAGTCTTACAGCTTGCTCTCATGAGACCTTGCCTGGAATATTGTGTACAGGCCTGGTGCCCCGAGCATGAGAAGGATGTGGAGCTGTTAGAGCAAGTCCAGAGGTACAGGGGTTACCATTTATTGGGGGTCCCCTTACCCTGAGCAAGGGTGCAGTGTGAATGATGGCCAGAAGAGCTCAGGCACAGCAGACATCAGAAGGCTTTGATCAGAAGGCTTACAAGACTTTATTCAAGATAGTTTCGCAGACAGTTTCCTCATAGCTCATATAGAAGGTAGTAGTAG
>JAWWEV010000134.1:5254875-5305300 GCA_035583235.1 Hafferia zeledoni
GGTGCTGGGTTATACTTCTGGGTTTTGTGGGTTAAAACCAATTTCTCTTTGTGTCATTGCATTTATTGTAATATTTTATTAAATTGTAACTCTGACTTATAATCTCTTTTGTGTTGGGTTCATTTCTCCAGACTTTTTACCTTTAAACCAGCACAAGCATTTAGTCTAAGGATGCTGGAAAGGACTATCAAGGGAAAGCTAAGTTGAATAATTGGATTCTTGCACTGAGTGTTTAGTGTGGCACATGTGCTGGTCATTCTTACTTTGTCTGGCAACAAGTTCCATAGTCTTAGTCCAGCTTCTGTGAACATTTTGTTTCCTGTGGTTATGAGTCTTTTCCTGTGTTGTTGACAGCTTCATTTTTCCAGAGGAGGAAAGCTATAGTATGAGGTCATCTGGGTTCATCTGGTATCCCACAAAAAAGAAGGAATAGGAAGAGTTAGTGTATTACAGAAAGTATTGCTGTAGGTTAAAATATACTTAGACATGTACTTTATATATTATAATATACAAAAATCATATTTACTCATTTCCCAGGGGAAAAATTATAATACATTGACTTGTAACTACAGAATTAATACCCATCAAACTATGTGATTGTTCTTTTCAACATAACAGGCAGCAAAATTAAATTCTTTTAAAATTAAAAGTCATAGAATATACATACTAAAATGCATTTCTCATCTTTATTCTAAGGCACTATGTTCACATATCTTAAATTAGCATTCTCAGGAAATTATTTGTGTCTATCTAAGATTCTTGACTTTTTAATTTTTTTGTACAAGACCAGCCTTTTACAGACACAGTATCAGTCATGTTTCCAACTAAAGCTTTTAGTTACCACTCTGATAGGAGAAATTATCGTTACTTCTGCCACCATTGTTATCATTGTTGTTATTGGCGGTGTAGGAGAGTTTCCCAAAAGCAGATGTTCCTTCCTTTCATTCCCTGTGCTCACAAGCCTTTCCGCCTTGACTGAAATATAAATATGGAGCAAGACAAAGGTGTAAGGCACAGGAAAGTATTCAGAAATTATTAAACTGCGCAAATTCCTAAACTCACAGAATCAATGAGTGTTCTATCTGCAATGGGCCAGGATTTCACCCTGTCAGTTTCTCTAGCCAACTACAAGGTCTGTTATAACACAGTTCATGTCAACTTCCAACTCATCACCTACAGTTTAACAGAGCATTTCAAAGCACTGATGTGTGTGTAGCAATGTTTGAGGAGTTAAGGGAAGGGCTGAGCCCATTCCCATGAGTAGGTTCTGAACCCTCTTTCCCATTGTTAGAGAATTGTAGAATATCCTGGGTTGGAATGGACCCATAAGGATCATAGAGTACAACTCCTGGCTCTGCAAAGGCTGGAGATGAAATTTGTATAGGGAGAGGTTCATACGTACCCCATGGCACTGAGTTGCTCCTAGAGGCCCAGCTGAGCTTCCTGAGTTCAAGGTGAGCAGCCAAAATGACTGCGGGTGTCATAAAGCTGTACTATTCATAGTGAACTACCAGGCTACATGATGCCCTCTTAGCTATCATTTCAATCAAAACAAACACTAAAAGAAATGAATAACTGCCTTGACTATTTAGATTGTTATCCTTTCTCTAAGATTGCTGTTTATAATTAGATTTCACAGAAAGCCAGACTGGTGGGTTTCTCTGAGCCTGACATTTTTATCATGTGAAATATGTTGGATCAGGTAATTAAAAGGCCTTAAGGTCAGGCAACATGACCGAATTGCCGTAGTAATTAAACGTGTGATAAATAATGGTATCTGCTGTAGCTAGAAAAGACCATGTAAGTAGCTTCGTGTTCTGTTTTATAAATCATATTTTAAAAAGTGTATGGGTTGTTTTATATTAAACATGGTGGTTATATGTGCCAAAGATTTATTAGTACAGTCTGTCTTAGGGTGAGTGGCTGCAATCCAAATTCATGTGGTAGAATAATAAAAATTTTTAAATGGTTGTAGAAGCTGATGGACCAAAATGGAATTAGTTACCCCATTGGCTGTCCATGATGTCATAGCCATGGCTGCAACCCCATATATGTTTATAAGAGGTTTATTCCCCTTGATTTCTACCTATATCATAATAACAATCAGACATTCAAAAGGAGACTAAGAAATCACTGAACTTCCCTGGTAACTGGAGTCTCTCAGCCCTACCTATTTCACTCCGAACTCGGGATCTGCAACTGCACCCCTGAATTTTTCTGTCCCTTAAGGTTGATCAGCCCTTGCCTACACACCCTGCTGGAAAGGAACAGCTGTATTTAGAGTTAGGATTTGGGCAGGCTGTGGAAGAACTTTCTGTTCCAAGAACTTAGCATGAGACCCTGCAAACACTTAAACACATATACAATTTCCCTTTTGCAAGTAGCCTCATTCGCTTCAATGTCACCATTATGTGAACAAAGTTAGAACTCTGCTTAAAACTTTTCAGGAGACTTACTACCTATATTTTCTGAGGCCAAGAATGCTGACGGCTCTTAAAGAAAATAAAATGAAATAGAGACTTGCATAATTTGGACTATGTTCAGAATTTGCTCTAATTGCTTTAATCAAATTCCCACTAGGCATTAAAATTAAATTGTCTATGTTAGCTGAATCCACTGGTCATTACTGGCTGGCAGTGGTTGATGTATCAGATTTACTATTTCTTGTTTTACTTATGCATGGGTGTATTACATATAGGCATGACTGGTGTGTCTGGCAGTCTCCCAGAGAAGCTGCCTTAACTTCATGGCTGGATTTTTTTACAATACATTATTTGATGTTTCCAAATGGCTGAAAATTCAAATTTTTATCTGCCTTTTTAAGTCTTTATATCATGCAACCTGTTACATGCATTTTGAATGGAACTCTGTAATTCTATCTGCCTACCATGAGTAAGCAGATAGATGTACTCTACTTCACAGAGTACATGGATTTGAAGCAATTCCTTATAAATTCAAAATTGGAGAACCTGGTCTGCACTAAGCAAAATACTATACTGAAGGACGCACCAAGTTGCCAGTGCTAAAAACCCTAGCCAAAAAAAAAAAAAAATATTGATTACTATTTAAATAAATAAATAAATTCACAAGGGCAAGAGTTGCCCAGATGCATGTTTTCCTTTTTTCTTTTAAAAATTCCTTTATTTTGTAGATATGCCTTCCAATTAGCATGACTTTACACATATAAGCAATAAGTAATACTTTACACATTCTTTCCAATAATCTATTTCTTAAAAACTTCTGAAATTATTTTGTGGGGTGTTTTTCCAGTAGAAACTGTTTCCATCCACAGTAACTGCAAAACAATTTGATTCCAGTGCCCAAATAGTAAAGATCTTTTGGGTCAATACCACATTGCAGCTTCCCTGAGGTGCAGATGCTTTGTCCAAATTGAATTATAAATAATACTCTGATGAAGGAAGTAATAGTCTAGTAGCACTTTACTCTTAATGCCATAGTTGTGTTTATTAGTTTTGGCTGTTTGATAAATAGAGAGAGGTTTTAATTTAACATAATACTTTTTTTCATAGATACAGAGCCATTACTGGGGCAGCCAAGTAATATCCCCTCCCATGGGAGATCCCGTCAAAAAGGAAATAATATCAATTTAATTATTTTGCTTTCTGAATATGCTGCAGCCTTGGGTATTGACTTCATGTTTTTCTTCAATAAACATAGTATGTATTATGGTACCAAGTTTAATGAACCTTTACTCTTTTTTTTTTTTTTTTTTTAAACTGAGAACTGAAGAGCTCTTTATTAAACAGATACATAAAGAATTGTATTAGCTTTCTTCTGTGCAGCTATGATTCTTCCTCCAGCTCTGTAAATTCATTGTAATTTTAGAGCCATACTGTAGCAAAACTCCAGGGATTTCACATACAGGGGTGTTTAATGCTCCAAATGTCTTTAGTTGTGCATTACTAATCACAAAGGATTTGGGTTAAAATTCATTCTTTTAAGTAGTAAAATATTTTCAGAAGTTACCAAATGAAAAAAAAAATAAAGAAAACTGGCTAGAAAAAAAGAATACATTCTCCAAAATATATTTCAGAGGCCTGATTATCATGCATGAGCTCCTATTAGAAGGCTAGTAATAGCAGTAGAAAATTACTCTTGGATTATTGCTTCCTGTGCAAGGGAGTGTTATTCAAAGCATAATGGAGACAAATCCAGTGCTCAGCGAGTGCTGAAATGTTTGTGACTGGAGAAGGCAGGTCTTGGATACTGACCCTGCAGTCATTTAAAAGCCTCAGTGAGACCAAGTGGTGGCTGCACTGAGTGTGTTTTCTGACAGTGTTGAAGATATACACTACAGAGCTGGTATGACCAGTATCTACAAGATTAATCTGTATTTACATTCACAGGGATTTCACGTTGCATTGATAAGAGGACAAATGACAGCCTACGATGATATGGTAATTCCTGTGATATATGCACTTACAATTTGGAAACCTTTGTGTTTTAAGTGGTAGTTGTATCTACAGTCATGGCTGCCAAAGAATTATTTCATCTATGTTTTCTGCTGCCCCTGAGTTTTTTCAAAATGGATATTTTTGCTTGATATGCTCCATGCCAGTTATTTTGCTTAGACTCAGATGTTCAGG
The DNA here is from genome assembly GCA_035583235.1 of Hafferia zeledoni. Lineage (NCBI taxonomy): Eukaryota > Metazoa > Chordata > Aves > Passeriformes > Thamnophilidae > Hafferia > Hafferia zeledoni. Next base: position 5,259,483 of record JAWWEV010000134.1, read on the forward strand.
ATAGACTACTGAAATTCTTGGCACATATCTTGTTCAGAGTTATCCTTACTGTATATCCCAACACATTTTTGAAAAGCTGAAGTACCATTATGATGTGAAGAAGAAATTGAATTTATAGACCAAGATGCATAGTGCACTCTTAAGCGTCTGCCTGAAAATCCACCTGAATTTGAATACATCAGTTCAGGCTTAAGACCCATTCAGCAGAGCTTCTTAGGGACTAGCTAAAAGTAATTTTTCCCAGACAATTTGCTAAGAAAAAGTTGCATCTACCAATTGTCACCAGCATGCTAAACAAAGAAGAATGGACCTGGGTGCACTTAACAGCCCATAAGATACATGAACAACAATTTTCTACTAAGAGAAACAACTCACTCTCACTCAGAGCAGTGCATCAAACTGGGAGTAGGAGATGACCTTGAGCTATGATCCAGCCCTTTCTAGTAATTATAATTTTAGTACTATGAAAGAATCTCTCACAAAAATATCTACCTGTCACTTGCCTACAGTACTTCAAGCCTAGAAAATTATGGCTTTCCAGTAGGTAACCCAAGCAAAAGAGTGGGATGCGGCACTGAACTAAAGTCAAAAGATCAAACATTTTCACAAAAGGTAGACTTTCAGTGGAAATTTCACTTGGTCAAGAAAATCTATTTTCCCTCACACATCAGCATTAAAGGAAGCAATTTCAACCAATTCTACTTTCTCTCCTTTGCTAGAAATAGACAAATAGCAACTGCTCAATGTTTTTTTAGAAGCTGAGAGGCTGCACAGGGGAAAATAGTAGGACTTCAGGCTGAACTCGTATTTCTAATATCACCAGTGATTGCCACGTTTCCTTTCAGCATGTGTTCTCCTGGTGAGCTTGATATACCACCATCCTTCTTCCAGGAAACTAGCAACAGGATAAGAGAAAATGCCCTCAAACTGCACCAAGGGAGGTTCAGGTTGGACATCAGGAAGAATTTCTTAATGAAAAGGGTTGTTAAGCATTGGAACAGGCAGCCCAGAGAGGTGGTGGATTCACCACCCCTGGAGGTGTTCAAGAAGTGGCTGGACATGGCACATTGTGCCATGGTTTGGTTGAAAAGGTGGTGTTTGGTCAAAGGTCGGACTTGATGATCTTGGAGATCTTTTCCAACCTTAATGATTCTATGATTCTGTATAGATGACTGTGCTCTAGTCCCAGAATATAAACCAGAATTTCCAGTTCCAAACAGTTATTTGCTGCAAAAAGGGGTTCACATTTTTGGACTAAGAGCTCTTTTCTGCACTAGTTTATAAAAAAATCATGTTTACTGTGGGGATCAAAAGCTAAAAATCTACAAAACAGAAGGGAATTTAGCAAATTTTCAGAGGGTTGGGGTTTTTTTTCATGGTAAATGAAAGCTGCCAATTATTATTATTTAGTTATTCCTAAAACCTAGTAAGTCCAGTTCTAAAAGGTCTTCATCAAAAGAAGTGTTTCACTTGCAAAATCCAAATTTCAAAGCTTAAGAAAATCTCCAATTAACCTTCCAATGCATCCACTGGGGAAGATCCAGCAAAAAATAAAATCTACTTCAGCAAATTTTAGATGATCAATAAGTAGGCATAAAGTCATCTAAGCTTCTTGGTTCAGTAGATAGAGAACTTTAAGGATGCAGGCAGGGTAAAAGAATTGCTCTCCAGTGGAGTATCTTTCTCTTACTGACTGTCTTAGACTGATTGTTCTTGGAGACACAATGGATCCCACCAGACCTGTCACCAGGAAAACTAATTGGAAACATCAGTCCAGATATACAGTACAAGTCATCACGTATTTTGCAAAATCTACTCAGGTTGCATTCAGACTATTCTAAACCTACAACGTTCAGGCTCTTTATAAAGAGGTCTGTCAAATAAAGGGTAAATGGCAGACTAACAGATATGATCACCTATGTGCATCAATCAATCTGGTGACTGGGTATGTTGAGCTATTAGCCAAAGTCTGCAGCAAATCCTAGAGACAACTGCTTTAAAAACAAAGGACAAGGAAACATAAGCTTCATTGTTTTTACGTAAAATTGGTCATTTGGGAGTCTATAGTGAAAAAAAGTCCCGGATGCTTTTGAAATGTCATCACATTGCTCAGTTTAAATGCTGTGAAGTGGATCATGCCAGTCCAGTAATCCTTTCTGCTTATAACCAAATAACCTTCTTTTGAAACTACCTATGAGCTTTGCTTACACTGAAACGTTTAGAAAGGTAACAGACAAATCTAATGACCCCTTCTTTATGTACGAAACCAATGGGGTGGGATGGCCTGCTCCAATAATATCATCTGTTTCTCCTCCAAACAATTTGGCTCCTTTGAAGACCAGATAATGAAGAGCACTGGTTGCTGTTGTGTTACTGGAAAGATTACTGGGATAACATTTGGTTCTCAGAGTCCCTTCTTGTTTCATAAAGAAGTCCTTTCCCTGCAGCTGGTTTCTCATCTTACTGATTACCTGCTACATGAGAAATTTCAGTCTGGCTTCAGGGCTGGACCCAGCCTCGAGGCTTCTGTCAACAGAGTTTGTTAGAATTTACTTATTGCAATTCAGAATCCAACTAAATGAAGTTTCTATCTGGCTTCCTGCACTAGCAACATTTTGTACTGTTGGTCGGTGAATGCTGGACCACCTTCAATACCTTATGAAAATTTCAGCTTGTAAGTTAATATGAGGAAGGACATGCTTCTCAAAGATGTGAATATATGCTTAAGTTCTAATGTAATGAATGGGACTTAATACCTGCTAAAAGTTAAGCGTGTGCTTATGTGTTTTTATATATATGGTAGAATTCCCCCATGCCTACAGAAATGGAAGTGCTTAAAAGTTTTGGAGCCTTGGAACTTTATTTCGGAAAGAAAAGAGGTTTTGTGACTTTTTAAAAAAAATTTCACACCTTTTCTGACAGAAAATTTATTTTCATGAAAGAATTTTCACTGACGTGTCTGGCTGAGAAGTCTTTCAAGGCTCAAGATTTTTTTTCTTTTAGATAGAACTGTAAAACTGCAAGTCAAAGAGCTTTTTTTTTTTTCCTAGGCTTGCTTTCAGGGAGTAAAACCAAATTGCTTTTGACCCTTTCCTAAAGATCCTGTTCATCTCTGTCATACTGAAACAAGTTCACTAGGTTCATCCAGAATTAACTTGCGTTTTTCACTAGTCCAAAATTTGTGAGCCTAATAACATAATTTGGGATTTATTCCATGGCTTGTCCTGATCAATGTAGTTCAAAGATGAGATCAGTAGAAAAATTATTTTGTTACTCTGCTGCTTCTTCTGTCTCAACACATACAGTACAAATATGAGCAAAGAAAAACACATTTATTCTTTTTTCAGTAAAGAAATGGTTGGAAATTATGAACAACAATTTGGGATATGAATGCTGGAAAGAAATTGATACAAACTAAAAGTTCATCTCATCATGGTTAGTTCTAGTGACAACAAATACAGCTTCACATAACTTTCACATTCCTCCTATGAAATGGAAAATCAAGGGATGTAATTAATGCTATTTAAAACTTGTCTTCCAGTTGTTGTCTCTGTCTGTAGAAGAAAGAACCAACATATCCTTTGCCAGTGCAGAGTTCATCTATAGAACAAAAGAGAGATGCCCTTCCTTTAGACAACATATAGAACATATATCCCCAGAACAGTGGGGAGAAACAAAACTGGAATATTACATTGCTAATAAAACCAGCTAAGAGATTAGAGGTAGAGCTTTATAAAATACAAGAGCCAAAAACTAGCTTCCTGAGTCTCCTAAAGGAAATATCAATGTGTTGGCTAGTCTATTTTTCATTATCACTTCATGGTTTAGAAGTTGTTGTTTTCACGCCATGACCCTTCTCCATTCTCCTTTTATATAAAGTTTTTTTGTCCACAATCTGTTAATGCATTTATCATATGCTTTAGGGACATATTTAAATAGTAACAACTTGTATGAGTGCTTTAAATTATCCTGACTAAAGCAAGCACAATTTAAGATGCTTCTGGCCTAAACCATTAATGGCCTACACACCATTAATGGTGGAATTCTCCTGGACAATTTACTCCAAAGAAGCATGGAATACACATAAAAATGGATGCCCTGCAGTTTTGCTTTTCAGAGAAACGTCTGTAAGGCTGCAATAAGCTCACCACTTCTACAGTTTTAACAAAGAGAGCACACATCTGAAAGAGAGGCTGCAGCAGCCAACACCAAAGTTATTAAATACACAACCTTTGCCCCATGGCTGCTTTCAGATACATAAGACAGGCACGCTCATGCTTAGACATAGAGACAAAACTCAGTGGCACTGTAGGAATTAAGCTGCATTCATAATATAAAAATTTCTTTAGCTTTCTGATTCCCCTTCCAGCTCCTTACCACTGGTGCTTGCTTGCTTATGCATTAGAAATTAATCAGTGTCACAGCTAGATCTAACTCAAAAAACTTATCAGTCATGATCTACCTCAGCCACAGTAATACATCTGCAAAAACATTCATCTTTTTTCAGAAAGACAACAGCCACACATTAGAAGATAACACCGACAATCTGGCCCTGTGGAGTGCACTGCCAGCATTTAATAAAATAAACTAAATAATACTAATAAAGAAGGAGTAGTATCATATAATGTACTACTTCTTCAACATATAATGTACTATTACAGCAACCAAATATATATAGAATGGAAAGAACTGATTAAATGTTGTTTAATGCATGTGAAATTATTAACATAAGGTAAAAAAATATTTTCAAATATAGAAAAACAAAGATATTTTGTGTCATCACTCATCTGTAGTGCTGACATGGACAGTATCCTTTCAGAACACCATGCACCACAGTTAGGATTATGCTGCAGGAACCCAGATTTTCAGTGTTGCCATGCCAGAGTGATGGCTACAGACTGCAAACACTAAAATATTTCAAGAAAGGCAACAAACACCCTTCAAGTCCTTTAAAGATATTCCTCCACATCTATCATGCCCAGTGCTCCCGACTGTCAACATATCATCTCCCATGATGCAGTGAAAAGAGCACAGGGCAGTTTTTACTTACTATGATTTTCAGCTGTCACCCACAAAGATTAGGCGTGTGATAGGGCTTGGGCAAACTACATAGGCCAAGGTTCCCAACACTGAGGCTATCTCCAGAATTATCACAAATGGAGAAGACAGCAAGAGGTGGCCTAGGAAAAGAATAAAATGTAGCATTACTATTTATAAGATAGTATAAATCCAGATAGTATTACTTTGAAAGATCTGCAGATACTTGCAATGTGAAATTGCTGAACTGTAGAATGCAACCTGATGCTTAAATTGGTCTCATGAGTCAATTTCAGAGCAATGATCCATTTATAAACAAATAATAGAAGGTATACCACTAGACTGCCTGTCATCTGACAGTTATAGCTCACCCCTCCCATATTATCCTGCCCTTTCACTTGAATACCTGTCAAAACTGGGAAACAACAATCATACAGCAACTTCTAGATTTTCACAATAATTGAGCAAAGTTTTACTGTTTGTAGTTCAAATGCTCAGTATAAAAACAAACACTGATTTTCCTCCGACAAAACTCAACTGTAAACCATGCTATTCTTGATTTTACCTTTCATTAAGTAAATTGCCAATCAGTCCTTTGTTTTTTATGTTCCAGACATTGCTGAAGAATATTCCATTATTAAAGCTCTAAATAGATTTGCCTGTGTAAAGACTGAGGAGAGGCCTAGGGAATTTAAACTGAAACATAATAATGTTAGAAAGTTGTCAAGCTGTCAAAATGTAAAGTACTCCAAATACTGAAGTGTCAGGATCTAGGTATTTGCTTCCACTCATATTAGGAAGAGTTACGTGGCCTAATTTCTCTTACTTCCTCTTGTAAGTGTTCACCTCACTGCTCACAGAAACTGGAGATGACTCAGGGAGAGATTTTGAACCCAAACTCTAACCAGCAATTTCAGTGACTGCAAAAAAAGGCATTCGTGCATGAAAGTGGTCATCAGTGGGAATGTCTGGTTCAATGGGATCCTGAAAACAGTTTGGTTAGGAAAATACAAAAGCATTATTGTTCTCATTTTACTGTGCAAGAGAAAAACAGAGGAGATTACTTTTCTCAGGGCAAAAGGGAACACAAAGCAAAAGTGCTATTGTTTTTTACTATCCTGTTCACTAATTCCTTTACTGTCTTTCACTTGTATAAATCAGAAAATGAATAAATGCAAATGAGAAAACCAACCAGAGACCTTAGCCTAAATTTTCCAAATTTGGCCCTAAGTGGGTTATTAACTTAGGAAAAATACAGAAGAGTGTGGAAAAATCTATTCTTGTGACAAAAATTTCTCAAGAATATAAATTGGCAGAGCATTGAAACACCCTGGTGATATGACTGCAATAATGATGGAAACAATATGTGGAGAGACCATTGTCATACCAATGCGAGGAATGTAAGGAAGATTGGTATCTTGTGATCCTTTTGGATGCCATCTCAGAGCTCAACACAATACAGATGCTTCAGTTGTTAAAACGCTTAGCATCTCATAATATACACAATGCCAAGGCATATTTTACTCAAGGCAGGGAAAGTTTGTCACTTACTTCAGTAGAAAGTTTGGGCCCTAAGTGAAAGTGCTGTTGAAATAATGGATAGATGGGGCTCTGCCCTGAAGTAAATGAAAGTAAGTATTAATTATTTCAGTGGGACTTAGACCAGGACTTGCAATCACAGAACTGAGAGAATAGCCAGAAACATCTACATAAACTGCAATTCATATATTATGCGTTCTCCCTCATATCTACTTCTGCAAACACTCACTTATGCAAAGTACAAACGCTGTAAGTATATGATGCCCATGGTCTCTGCACGTTCAGCACAACTGCTTCTTCAGCAGCTTCATTCTCCTTTTACATTTTCATAAACAATGACAAAGAACCTACACATATGCTCAGGCTACTCTTCATATACATATATGGCTTCTTGCCTTTAATCTGCTCTTACATTTTATGCTGACAGATGGACAGTGCAGAGGATCATAAATGGAAGTAACATTGTTTAAAACAAGTAAAGGCACAAGTGCAGTCCCAAAGATAAAAGCTTGATACAAAAGTCCATTTTCCCCTTAGTGTGTAACTCATATAAGAAGTCAACAAGAATACTGAGGATCTCTTCCAATGTAGGCAAAGTAATATCTAAAATGCAACAAAAGTTAATTTAATTAATTAAATTATTTACTAATTTATCCTGGGATTTATTTTTGACTGGCCAGATCTTCGGCTGCTACTAATTGCTCCAATTCAGCAGAATTCTACAGTTGGAAGTCTGGCCCTAACTTTATGAAATTGCAGGAAGAAGTGTTAAAGACAAGCTTGGCTCTATCACAATGCTGCCATTAAATTACCAGTAAAGGCTTTGGTAGCAAATACCAAGAACAAAATCTTTTCAGTTCCTGTCCAGCCCAGGGAAAAATAAACTTCTTTCAATTAAATAAAATTAATGTGTGGCAGTCAAAGATCTTCAAATTCAATTCCAACAGAAACATCACTAAGTACTGTAATGTATATATCTGCATCTTGGAAAAAGTATAGTAGCTTTGAAAATATCTGGGCTCACTAGACTCAATATGCAATCAAAATCCTATAGTTCTCATTGACAAATTCAGAACAGCAGTGACTTTCACAGCCATTGGCTCAATTTATTTAGCACCATAGTGAAAACTACACAGTTTGGGATGTTCTATCCTATGTTTCCTGCATCCTTGGGATGAAACTCATTTATGAGTAAATTCTTTTGCCCTAGAGAGCCCGAAAAGATTGCTTATTACATGAATGATTTAGCTGGAGATTGTTAAAGGTTCGAACAAAGGAAGGTGGTGTTGGGAGGAGTCCCTCAGAGAATTTTTATCACCCTACCAACCCAAAAGTTTGATCATTGCAGTGCCAGGACTGAGGACAAAAGATGGCTAAGATGGCTGATGACTTCCAGATTCCACCTGAGTGGTGCGGTGGAGGTAAGAAAGAGAACCCCAGCACCTGGGGGTGGGAGAGGTTTTTCCCTGTGTGCTGGGTTTACTTTTGGGTTTGGGCAGATGCAGAAAAGGAGCCACTGCTTGCTAAGCTGGTCAGAGCTCTTTTTTCTTGTTCTGCTCCATGCCTTTCCCCCTCCATCTCTGGGCATCCTGAGCTTCAGAGAGAGAGAGTCACAGCTGCTTCGGGACATGCTGTAGACCTCTTCTTCCTGGGGACCAACTTGGACTGCAAGGAGATTCCTGGAAATTATCACCACTCCTCCACTCCCAGCTTTTCCTTCTTTTTGAATAGAGGACAAGGAGAGAGAGAGTCTGCTTTTCCCCCATGATAAAGGCTCCATCCTGTGCTACATGAGTTGCCCACCTCCTTGTCTCTGCCTCACTGGGAAAAGACTGAGAATTCACCTTGCAGCCAGTCAAGGTGTGACACTGTCCATAAATATAACTGCACCAGGAGGATCCTACTGGATTTTACTTTTGAGTGGTTTGGGTTTTGGTTGTTTGTTTTTTTTGTTTTTTTTTGGTGCTGGGGGAGTAGTTTGCTCTGGTCTGTTTATGGTTATATCTATATCTACGTATATATATAGTGGTTAAGAACAGTTATCCTTCTTATATCCAGGTTCTAATTAAAGTTCCTATTTCTTGAATTTAATAAGGAGTGATTAATAAGGTTGTTGAGGAGGAATCCTCTCCTCTGGTTTTGGTAAACGCTTTGTTTTCCCTCAAACTAAGACAGAGATTTAATTTGTATCTGTGTCATTAGGACTGTGTAAGAATAATTTGAAACACACAAAGATCAGACTCACAGCGTCACAGAATGGTTTGTGTTGGAAGGGGCCTTAAAGATCACCTAACTCCAACCCCCTTGCCATGAGCAGGGTCACCTTTCATTTAAATGGGCTCAGAGCTCCATTCAACCTGGCCTTGAACACTTCCAGGGATGGCACATCCACAACTTCTCTGGGCAAGCAGTCCCAGTGCCTCCCCACCCTCACAGGGAAGAATTTCTTCTTAGTATTTAAACCACGCACATAGGTCCCATTCTCTGTGTTATGGAATGAGTGTAGCATGGATATGGATATACTGTAAATTGTTCCACAATTACTCATGGATTAGCAGGGGCTGCTTTAAACAGAACATTCCTGAGGGGTAAAGTAAAGCTGCCTTTAGCTGAGGCTTATCTGGAAAAGAAAGGAAAAGGAGCATTCAGCTGCTTACCTGGTTTGCATTGGGGTATTTTTAGGGTCCTCTTCATCATCTTGTAACATTGGATAATTATTTCAGCACAGTTCTGTAAGTCAAAGGAAGAGAAAATTTGGATAAAATATGTCCATCAAGAGCAGTGACTGATAATAAGTAAATCCTTGGTAACAAGAGAACCATCTCTCCTTATCTTTTCAAGACACTTTGAGAAGTTAAGCATTTGGTTAGGCAGTCGTAGGAGAAAAGGCAAGAATCTTTTTTATATAGTGACTCCTAAAAGTCATTCTCAAGTATAAGGAGAAATTAATGAAAAATATACTTCCAGATGGATAAAAATTACAGGTACCACCTCAGATTTCCAAGCAATGTCTTCAATTTTCAATTTGAGAAGGATCAGACCTACAGGAAAAAAGAACATAGAATTTCCTGTTTTTATACAATGCTCAGGTAGCATCCTTTGAGAACACACTTTTATCCAAGTAAAAATGTATTTGTTATATCATCTTTCATGCTTCAATAAAATAAAGTAATAGTTGGAATTGACTCTTCAAGTAAAAAAAAAGTTAAGAAAAAATCAACAAACCATCATCTCACTTTGTAGTTTTTGCTAATTCCACATCCTCAATGCCTGGATGAAGATCACAGGCTTGCGGTTACCTTTCTCTGCCATGGATATGAAAAGTTTTTAAAACAGTTTGTAGAAAGCAAGAAAAAGAGGTATGAAAGTTTATAAACTTTTAGATACTGCTGAAGACAATTCTATTGCCTTAAGTAAAAAGGCAAGGGAACATCTCTGGATATTTCAAGCCAGATGAATGAGGCTTTTTCTGTATGATGCCCAACACTTGCAAAAGGAATCCAGCAGAGGAAACTGTGTCCTGGGTTAAATCCAGTTCCTCACCATGCCAGCCACTACATCACATAACCCTTTCAAAGCTGCACTAATTCCTTTCAGTAAACTGAAGCACAGATATTTTGTCACCAAAACGTAGTCTTTGAAAATACACTAACCCTTTTGCTTATTCATAGGAGTATAATGCTTGAACTTTTCAGTTGCAGTTCAGTAGACAATTTGATGACAAACATGAATCAAACACTGCTTCATATACTAAACAGAGTGTATTGCATTAATTTACTTTCAAGGTGACAAGGGAATGAATTATAACTATTAAGTCTGCATTAAAAAATAAAAAAAAAAGTATGAAAACTCCTAGCCAGATGGAAATGCTCAAGAGCCGTATTCTAAAAGAATTGCTGGAGACAAACTAGCATCAAATAAAGAGATCTGCGGAAATCCATTCAGTGGTTAAGATGCACATTTTCAGCATATTTATAGATGCTATCCAACACGTTGCCAAGATTAAGGTGCAAGCTCACTCTTCTTCCTCTTCTTTTTGACTTACCTGTAGGTATTTCACTTACTCATTCTTTCTAGTTCAGGAAAAAAACACATAGAAGTGTAATGAAGCAGCAATCTTCTGGAAGATTTCTTCAAGGGGCTATGTACATTTCCAGTAAGAAGGGGGGCATATATATTTTCCAAAGATTTTTGGCATTGCAGTGGTATCCATTTCAGATTTCCAGCAGCAAAAGCCTTTAATCATCTTCACTCCTGGCAAGACATCTGTTGGAAGCTTTGGAAAACTGAGAATGAAAAAACTTCTTACTCTACAGAAATCACTAATAGAAAGTGAGAAATAAAACCTGCACAGTATCATTTGAAACATCAAAATGCACTAATAAATGGAATTTGGCTAGAAACAGTTTGGGGTTGAAGCCTTGTAGTAAGCATTTCCAGAGCTAGGCAAATCAGTTCTTACCAGAATTTAGGAATCTACCTACACTGCAACTTCTGTCTGGGCCTAAATATAAAGGTCAAAAGTGACTTTTTATTCGTGTAGAGAATCTACTTTCCTTCTCCCAAATATATTCCTATTTATTCTCTTGCCTGGTGCACTTTCTGCCAAATGAAGTTCAGTGTTCCCAGAAAATGCTACTCAGGATGGGTAGTTTACAAAAATGAAATCCCAAAATATGAGAATTTCAAGGTCAACAATGTCTAAGAACACCACAGAAGTTCTTGTGCTCCTGCATCAGAAAATGTGAGGCATGTATAGCCCTCGGGAGCTGGAAAAGTGCTGAGAGCATCTGAAAAGGAAAAATCACACTGGGACTTGCTGAGGAAAGACTGTCTCAGTTCTTGCACATTTGAGAAAACTAACATTAAAATTCTGGTTATAATCTTCATCCAAATAGATCATATTTAAAGATCTTTGTGAGCAATTCTACTCCATGGGGAGTTTCCGCATTGTAAGACTGTCCTCAGTCCTCTCACGACTGCTGGTCTTACATTCTGTAACTATGAAAAACTATCAGTTTTGAAATTTTACCCAAGTTATGTTTGCAGCTAACATCTTACATTATTAAGCAATTGTAAGCTAAAGAGAACCATAATTCCGATTTTCTAGTAAAAAAGAGCTTTAAATCCCTATAGATGCTGACAAACACAAATGCTACAGCTTACTCAAAGAACGAGCCTCTTGAGTTTTGGGAACTGAATAAAAATTTAATGCCCCAAATCTAGAAAATTTTCCAAGCACCGTGGCCTGTGTGGATAGCTGTCAAAAGTAGTAGTGGTCATGTCTTAATGTGCCCAGAAAAATGAGGAACAGTTTTCCATCCTTCAGCAACAGTATGGATAGCATAAGGAAGAATAGTCTTGCACCTAAAGACAGAAAAGTTAAAGAGAAATCTGTTATTTCCTGATAGAATGTAAATCTAAAACTAAAAATGTAAATTTTTAGTTTAACAAAACACAGTGGGGAAAAAAATGGGTGTATCAAAACCACTTCAGATTAGGTTTTAGAAGGAATATCAAGATTTGTTTGCTTAAAAAACACAAAAAAACTATTACTTAGATGACACACTGAAATAGAAACACAAATTTGAGTTTAGAATTAACATTATGTAAAACATCCACAGGTATTTGTTAACAGATAAGCACACATACTACAGATATAGTCGACTGAAGTATTTTCCATGTAGATGATAATATATATTTATATAATATGATTTATAGCAAAGGAGTAAGAGCAGCAAATCTGAAAACATTTAGTTATTTGCACCAACACGTGTAGAAACAGTTACCTATCACTTGATTTGCAGCGTGAACTCACCACAATGCCTGTGATGATTCAGAAAAAAAAATACAGGTTCAGCACTGCGAGCTTTCAAGTTAAAGCTGGACAAGAAGTAATTTGCCTGGCCCATGAAACTTTTAAACATTTTAAGACTGTTATGTTGCTCCAGGTTAAACCCAAGACCCTCAATATGACTATCCATAAAATAGCAGAGGGACAATGGGAGCAGGAAATTTTTCCATTATTGCTGTGTTCCTCAGAGAAGGTAGCTGACCTTTGGACACTAACACCCTATGGAGGCTTCAGAATTAGCCTTTTCCAACCCAGGAATTATGTATATAAGAGACTGAAACTGGAGCCTTTGTCCACCCCTTTTCACCTAGAATTGCTAGAAAGTTCAAGTCCTTAAATGAGAGTCTACCAAGACTTAAGTCTATGACTCTGAAGGATGTTCAGAGCTCAGGTGTCTGTTCTGATGGATAGAGTCAGAAAGCGTTTGGTCATCAGTAAAGATTTGGTCATATTTTCCCCCTCTGAGAAACATGAAGCTAACAATTATAGCCTTGCTAGTTTCTTCCCTGCAATGCCACGCTGGATAAATCTTCCAAGATAATTCCTCACTGGTACCTACAGATAGCATAGCAGAAAAAAACAGGGTAACCTGTCGGGATCTTATATGCAGTTAGGCACAAAGGCCAAGATCTGTTTAATAAAAATCCTGATTTTGCCTCTGTAATTTAATGCAGTGCAGCCTTGGGGAGCTGAAAGCTGCCGGCTGCAGAGGTAGCAACAGGATGGCCTATCAGCAAAGCCTCATGAACAGTTGGGTGTAACCAATAACAAGGGGTTATTGTTTGCATGAACGAGGCCTTTAGCCAATGATTAAGGGCTGAGCCACAGGTTCTGTGCATGGACCCTGTACTAAAAAGTATATAAGTGTTGTACATGCATAAATAAACGTCTGTATCTGCTAATTCCCGTGGAATCATCTGTGCAGTCCGAAAACCCATCTTCCCACTGTAACCATTTGGTTTTGATCCTTCCTGATCCCTGTAGTGAAAATTAATTGCTTCAGATGTGAAAAAGATGGAAAATACTGGTATCACAAGTATGAACAGGCAAATAAATAACTAGGACTTTATTCACTTTCCTTTGTGTATGGAGCCACTTATGAAAGTTACAGGCTGTACCCATTGACAGGTAATGACCTGGTACCGCCTTTGTCCAGAGAAGATGTCCTTGCTTCAACTCTTGACTGATTAAAACACTATGACCAAACACCTAATGGGATCCCACTGTAAGCAGAGTCTCAAAATTCACTTTTAATTCAATTTACCCCTCAACAGGTAAATCAACCTTCAGTTGTCTGTAAGCCATGGGACAGCAGGGTAATTGTGCAATTGCTATAAAAGAGCTCTTTACAATCTCAAAGGAGACATTGCCAATCCTCTGCTAAATTTCATGGGATAATTTAAAACATATACAAATACATGAATGACTTAAAATTCCTTTGGATTCTATTATAAAGACAGCATGCCATCAATTGCAGTAACTGCTTTAACATGCAGAAAATGACAATAGATATGAGCCCTGAAGTAGAGTAGTGATTAATCATTTGGGGAGGGGGAAAATATTTTGCAGTTTAAACTTGCTTCCCTCCTTGAATTTGTACCCCCTAGGCCACGAGTGCTACAAGCAGTGATCCTAAAGGAGAGGCAGGTAGTCAGTGGATAGAAAATACTAAGAAAGGAAAGTGCTCTCACAGTGCCTTGATTCCCAAGCCAAATCAAGTATATAGCTAATTGACTTTACCTATAAATTCTAAGTAAGTTATGTTGAACATTTCTGAGATACTGAATTGTATCTACTATTCATTTGATGAATAATCTCCTATCAAAAAACATTCTATAAGTAGGAATATTCCAAGAGCTTGTTACTTTTATGAGTCTGAAGGCTAAGTAAATAAAACTGACATATGTAAACTCCAAGTGTAGAACTTTGCATTACATATTCCTCATTTCTAAATTCAGACTCAATTTATGAACAGAAATTACAAATGCAAAAGGTGCTACTGAGAAATGGAGGAAAATAAAATTTCATCCATAACAGAGCTCCACAGGTGCTACCTGGAGTCAAGCAGTAGTAGTGTGTTTGAGTATTTTAAAATGGCATCATCTAACAAACACCTGCAATGTGTCTACACTCTAACTTTATCCCTTCTAGCATAACTAATGCATCAGCTGAAATAGCTTTACCATACTGACATTGTAAAGCAGACTAAAATGTTGGCAAAAGAAAAAAAATAAGAGAAAATAGTACATGAGGATTTGAAATCAGTAACATGTTTCAGATCTTTTAAGTTTTAAAAAAATCAAAATACAAAGTTAATGAATTTTCCTGTATCAACATGTGCAATTAAAAATATTAGAGGTCCACAGCCTGTGTTTCATGTGTAAAAGTTATGTTAAACATGCCAACATTCATTTTAGTCCAAATTTCACCATTTTTTCATCAGCACTTCTAGCACAGGCATAAATATTTGTCCTGCTCTATTTTTATAAAGAATAAATGGAGGAAGATACTTCTGAAAGGCAATGTCCCCAGTAGATAGGATTGACTTTATGAGTGATTTTATAATGGTGGTTAAAAAAAATGATCTTTGATCGTAGTAGCTTGGCAACAAAGTCTGCCTTTTGTCTTGTGACAAGATGCTCAGTAGACATACCTGGCTCTGGTTATACACACACAGGATTGCAATATTCTCACACTCAGTATGTATGCATTACCCTGATGTAGGTATGTGCTTGGCCAGAAACAGTAAAACAGTCAGTTTTGTGACTAGCTGGAATCAGGAAACACTTTTGAGGCTTGGCCATATCTGCAAATATAATTTTTTTCAGACAAAGAGATGCAATTAGAAAGGAGATATTCTAAAGGGATTTCCAAAGAGCATTAATCTAGGTCAGCCAGCATTAATCCAGTCTCAAATGGGATTCGGCTGTTTTTCTGCAACTTTCCACTAAAATGCTCATTTTAACAAAGCTTTGAGAAACCCATAAGGTGGCGTAAATAACCTTTCCAATTTCCAGAAGGAGATTTAGAAAGAGTTGCTGTCAATATGCTGCAACCCATGTCACCCTTCCTTTTTAATTCTGCACTTCACATAGACACATGGAGACACTGAAAGACACAGAAAAGTAGAATACAGTGCAAATCTCTATGAGAAAAAAAGAAAAAACAAACAACACTGAAGCTTTTGTCAGAACACTTTTCTTAGTATGGAGTCCTACTTTTCAAAGATAGCTGGAAAGCAAAATATATAAGCACCAAAAATTAGCAAAAGGGGCAGTGGCACTTACGTACTTCCCCTGCTTACACCTGGAAGAGGTAACATACCAGCATTAATGTGTGCTTGATACCCAAGCCTGCCTTGAAACTGTTCCCTGAAATCAGCAATAACTTCCTGCTTTGCATATTTAGAAAGGCAAAACACAGAGACAATTTTATGCAATTGATTTTTAGAAAGGATAAATCTCATCAAATTTACACTTTACTTACATCATCCCTAATCTACAAGAAGGGCAATCAGGCTTTCTCAGTGGAGTGCAAAGAATTTCAGTTTTTCCAATCCCCAAAGAAGCACACTGTACTCCCATATGGAAGTACCTAACTCTTCAGCATTAACTATCAGACATTTTCAAATGCTTCAGGGTGTATCACAAGTATATCTTACCAATAATGATGACAGTTTTTCTTTTTCAACAAAATCATCCTATTTATCTTTTAAATATCTGCATATTAAATGTTCTCACTGAGGCAGATTTTAGGACATCAATTTAATTTCAGTATTTGTTATGGCACGGATTTTCCTTAAAAATAAGAATTAATCACAAAATTCTTTCTCTGTAACAATGTTCATGCTGTAAAAGTCTGTTCTCCCTGAATTAATCAGTGCCAATTAAATTTAGTGTTTGCTTTTGCCTCCCCCCACAAAACCCTCACTCTGTTCTAGCAAATTTTGAAATTTCCAGAACACACTCACATGTTCTGGAAAGCTGCCATATTCAGCAGGAGCAGCTGAAAGGTCATGATGCTTAACGTATAAGCGTATCATAAAATGAAGTTTGAAGGGGCTTTGGAAAAAGAAATATAGAATGCAATTTATGAGGCTCGTCTCCACTCAAAACTGCTGTGATCCAGACCATGACAAGTTGCCAATTTGCCAGCATAAATAGGAAAATGGTTATGTTTCCCTGTGCTGCCGTTCTGGAAAGTTTTGACCATTTAGGATGTTCCAGAGCAAGTGGTTATCCAAGAAGTGCAAGAGTAAGGCCACAGCAGGAAGGAATTGTGCATCACTAAGCATGAGGCTGTCAATCCAAACACGGAGTATCAGCAAATACACCAAGATGTTTTTAAGGGAAAAAGAAACTGCTGAGAGGCCTTAAAAAAGCTGAATTAACCACTGGGGTTCCATGAAAGCCACATCCTATGGGACAATGCAGAAATGTGAGTCAACTGCATGAAGACTTTTCAGACAGATGGAGTCAGGATGATTTTATTAGTTAACTGTCTCACACTTTTATCACAGACTGCACAGAAAGAGCTTGTGAGGCTTTGTTTTTGACTTCTGTGGATGATTAAAGCATGAAAAAGATTCTTATGTTTTTTTCTCTTTTTGGTTGTATATATGTATGAAGCAAAAATAAAAAGAATTAATTCACACCTACTGATGCAAGCATCTAGCTTTCTGCATAGCACAGATTTATTAAAAGACATGAGTTAGAATGGAAATGTAACATCGTTCCCTAGAATTAAAGGATGATAATGTCTCTTTATGTTCTATGCCACCTTCAAGTTTCACCCACATTAAACAAAAAAAAAATACAAAACCAAAAAAGAAGGCCCTGATTATACGGGATTTTTCTGAAATTCATGTTGAAGAGCATAAGCATTTGATGAACATCATCTTTGTGTTAGGTGGTAAATATAAAACAGACTTTATCCACTTACATATTTCTGGTTCATACAATATCTAACTGAGACTGGAACAATTATGAATAACTAGGGCAAACCAAAACCATATCTGCAAATTTAAAATCATGATTAAATACATTTCCATTGGCATTTACTTTGTTTTCTCACAGTGAGCAATTTAAGAGAGAAAAGACTGACAAAACTGTACCAGAGTGAATTAAGTTGCTCATTTTTGCAGGAAAACTGCTCTGCTTAAGAAATATTAGAGAAAAATTCTACGGGTCATTTAGGGATCGAAGAAAATGGACAGACAGGGCTAGCAACATTCATTTTGGTCTAAAATGAGCAGAAAGAGCACAGAAACTGCCAAGGCTTATTTCCCATGCCAGAAATACAAGCCAGATCCTATTAATGGAATAGGAAAAGTTAAGTCAGTGCAGCAAAGCTGGCCAACTAGCTTACCTTGGGCAGAAGTGGTTTGGACAGAAGTTCTAGACTGCAGTTCTAATTCATTTGGTTTGGTGTAGAATACCTACCCCATGCACCTGTATGTAAAACCAGTTCTTCCTAAGGATGTTAAATTTGATGGCATGGGCTCCAGGTGATGGAGCGTGATGTCAAGTATTTTGCAGCAAAAACTGGGTTTAGACAAGCAATTTGTGCTCCACATCATCAAAACAGGTTGCTGCAAAATTATGTCAAAATTATAAATTTCTTATTGAAAATGCTATAAGTTGTAATCCATACACTTATCATTATAAAGTGTAAGAAGGCACCAAGGAAGCCTCGGCCATCACCTACTGACATTTTTATTTAACTGAAAGACAAGAAAATGAATGGTGTCAATGTTAGGAGCTGACATTAGAGGATCTAGGGATTTGCAGAAATGTAAAAAGCTTAGTTGGGTCAAGAAAAAAGACAAAACAATCTTATCTGAGGCCTCAAGAGTTATCATTACTTCAAATTGAGACAGAATAGTTGGACGCAATGATCTTAGAGGTCTTTTCCAATCTAAATGATTCTGTGATTCGGTACCTACAGAGGGGACAATATGACAATCCAGAGTTCAGCCCCAAAGTATGCGCCCCAAAGCAAGTTGCTGTTTCATCTAACTGAGGAGCTGGCAGTACATTTCACATCTCTCAGAAGTGAGGCGGGCAGCAGTGTGAAAATCTTCCTCTGATCCAGGAGTCCTTCAAGAGGGAAAACACAGAGCAGACTGAGACAGAGACACATACAGATCGTACATCACCAGAAGGAACAAATGTCATGCTCCTGCCAAGAGCCCTGCTAGCTGCCAACAGCCATCACAGGGAGACTGGGACTCAGTAAGAAAAAGCTCAGAGATCACAGAGGCCACATTCAGAAATGGAGCAATCTGTCTTTTGTAGCACAAAGACAACTGGAAGCAGACATCAGACATGGCAGCTGCATGTGGAGCACCTTGCCCAGCCCGTCCCCATTTCCTGGCTGTGGGGAAATGACTGGCTGGCACAGTGCTGTTAGTAGTATAAAGATTTGTGTGGACCAATCCAGACACTAAGGACTCCACTCCCTACTGCATTTGGAGAGAGGAATAAAAGCAGTCACAGGACTCCACATAATATTGAACACCATTGCTCGCTGCATATGTAACTGATGATGCAAGAGCATTGTCACTTCCCTCCATATGTGTGCATCTGAAATCACAACCTCACTTGCATATAGGTTAGCGTAAAGCAAAAGGGTTAACACCAAGCTCACTATTATTAGGCTCTTCAGCAAGATGCAAAACTAATCTTACCAGGTCCAGGGTTTGAGGACTGCATTTTTCCTCTCTACAGTAATAAATATTTTCCAGAAATGCACTTTAAGATCTTTTTTTTTTTTTTTGGTTCTGCTTTTCTGTAAATTGTTGTCTAACTGGTTTCTCCCCCTAAATCACTGAGTTCACTTATCTTTGGCAAAAATATTTTTCTGAATGGGTTTCAAGTAAAAATTATTTCAATTTACTGACCCATGAAAAGATCATTCCATAATTCAATCAGGAATAATAATTGTTCTTGAAGCTGTGAAACGCCTCAACTGCAATTTTCCATGTAATGAACAATAAACTTTTATATTCAATAATAATTAAGTGTACATTCACTGAGGCATACATTTCTAACCACATAGTTTTGAGAGGAATGACGTTTTTAAAAGCAGTTGCACTCCACACTAATTAGTTTTGAGAACATAAACACTCTCCAAAGTTGCAAAATTAGGCAATTATACAATAATACACTATAATCATAGCAGTTTTTCAGTTGTGAGGATTTTTTTTTTACTTATTTTCTCACCACTACTCTGCACTTGGAGCATGTGGATGAATACTACAAAGCCAATCAGCAATACAAAATGTATGCTTTGCATTTTAGCTTAAACTTCTGGTGTTTGCAGAGCAGTGTGTGTCTAACTGCTGTTCCCACAGCTGTAAAGCTTTAAAACTTAAGAATGCATTGAACCAGAGTCTGTCTTCACATAATTGGAGTGGTGCAAAGTTTTGTTTGGGGGAGTTCATTTAAAACACAAAGCTCCATCTGACGAACCCCAGGTTATTCCTCACATGATAGAATTGCAGGATTATTCATTACCCTGTGACATATAATTAACATGATGATTGGCTCTATACACCTTATAAACAATGACCACTTTTCTTTTTTCCTTTTAACTACCACCATTTAAAATCACCAGGAGAGAAAAAAACAAAAAATACCACCACTGAGGGAATTTCCAAAATTAAGAGGTCCTTAAGTGTCCAAAACAAACTTGAAAAACATAACAGACACTCTTCTCTTCATAAAACACTCACAATAGCAGAGGCCCAGCTAACAGCTTTTAGCTGCTGCAGCACTCACACTTCAAGGCAGGATGCTGAGGCCGCACAAAGGGATCCCACAGCTACTGCCTATCACGGGCTAATGAATCTTTTCCCATGACAGGTACAGACCTCGGGACTGGGGTGGGAGCCAGACTGTCAGAGGAAAAGTTCAGTGAATCTGCAGCAGCAGAGGCTCATTGTGCAAGATCCTGAAACAGTCTGGAAGCTTTACTTTTAGACATCTATATTATACCAACGGTTTTGTAAATCTCAGTGCACACCTACCTGTCACCATGTTTCAGTCAAACCTACATGCTATCAAAAGTGTATACAAACCAAGATGCAGTCCATCTTTAGGTTACTTCCTGAAGACAAATATATCTATTTGACCTGAGAAAATTTTCCTTTTTTTCTGTCAAAATCTTCCTTAGTCTCTTGGGTATTTCAATCTGTTACAGGCATTCAAGTGAAATGTGAAAAAAAACTTTCTCCAACTCTTTTACTAGGTGCTGTTTATTAAGCATAATGCAATAATTCTGCGCAATTTTTAGTAATTACCAAATAATGCCACTAATACTGAATACTTTTTCCAGTTATACACAATGTAGCTTTCACTCTTATTTCTGAGATCCAACTTGCCAAACTTGTTACTGGAGTTAATGCATGAGATGCAAGTCCCACAGAGCAGCTCAGATCTTTTCAGTCTCTGCTTACTCACAGAATACAGGGATTTATCACACCCTTTCAATGAGACACCACTGGCTTTTCCTAAGTGTGTGGCCAATCTAAACTTTGACCTTTCCCTCTATGACTTTGCTTGTTTCTGAAACTGAGAAAGCTTCAAAAGGGTTTAAAAGCAAGAATCTTCTTACCTCACCTCAAATGTCACTGTATACATGTCTGTTATGAACCAATTATCAGAACTGACATTTTAGCCAACAGAGGGAATAAACACTTCCAGATTACAGATCTACTTTAAGCAGAGACTAGTTGTATCCTAGATACTCCTTTTTTCTTTGCTGACCATGAAGGCAATCTAAATGACAGCTAATTCTCATCATGGCTAACATACCATTTAAAAGAACAGGATCTCTACACATATCTTTTAAAAGAGTTGGTTTTAGGGTCTCTCCATAAAGTCTTCCTTTCAATCTCATTGAGGAGAAGAGATCCAAGTGAAACTTATATAGCCAAACTTGACCTGAAGGAAATCACAGCTTCTTGTTAAGAAATAAACAATCAATCATGAAACAATTATGGTTTCACTTAATTCTTTTGGTCACAAAAATAAAATCTTTTTCTGATATTCCCTGAATAAGACATTTCCATTTTGATGGTTTTCTAAATAAGCCTTTTGTATTCAAAGCCATGCTTTATTTTGAAATTTGTCTGCATTTTAATCACAAAAAAATGCTGTTGGAGTGAGCCAACCAAGAAATCAACAGCTCTAGTCATGATCTCATGTTCCACATTTAGGGTGTTGCCTTGCTGGAGAACAGAATCTCTTTTGAACTGTACTCTACTCTCCTTCAGTTTCTTACCTTGTGTCTCAGGGCAGTAGTTCTTGCAAAGGTGGAAGTGTTTGGCATTGAAGTTTACCTTCCCCTTCAGCTTTTGGTTCATCCCTGGGGTATATCTGATGGGTGCTAATCCACCCTAATTAGCTCACTGGAAAAACAACAGATAGCTCACAAGACTTGAAAGGCTTGTTCAGGAAAGTCGACATCTCTGGCAAAGAGCTTAATGTGTCTGCAATCAAGACAAAAGGAGAGATTGGATCACCATAATGAACTCTAATTTTGTAATGGTCTAGAAGGATAAAATGAGGGTGAATTGAGGCTCTGAAATCTTTTAGCACAAGAGCAAATGAAAGCTTTAAATTATGCATTTTTTTTCTGTCAACTGAATAAGCACGACTTTATAAGCATGATTTAATCCAAAAAACAGATGCACTCTTCCCTTAAGACAGAAATCTAAGCCAACTGGCTTGCACAAGCATTTTCTGTGTGTGATTATTGGACGTGGCAGGTTGAAAGAACCAAGAAGCAGGATTTTGAGCCCTTGCAGGAGATGCAAAGAACAGAGGTCCAAATCTTCACAGGAAATAAAAGTAGGCAAGAGAGAGACAATAGTGAGGGAAGACATTCAGCAGCATTTAATCACAGAGTTCAGGAATCAGGCTATGAATGCAGTGATGACATGTCTAAGTGGCGGTCGCTCCTCTTTGTGTGGGTCTGCTGCGCGAGCAGCATTGCAAGTTGTCGTGCATCACCCATAGCTATGGTTACAATTTTTACCTAGTAGTGATTCTTTTGTAATTAATGCATATTCCCACTGCATAAGGCAGAATACTGATGAGGAATGTAAAGGGCAGACAATAGTTTAATTATCTTTGATTAAAGTCTCACTTTACATTGAGCAAGCTGCATTCATCATATATTGCCCCTCTCTCAGTTCTCCATTCTTCCCGATTATCAATAAACTGAACAAACAGATTTCCACTCCAGTAGATTTTTCTTTTTTCTATTTGTGCTCTATCTCTCATGACTTTTCAAGGCAGACCACAGATAGAAGTAGGAGGCCATTATGGTTTGAGTTAACTTCACTTTTGTTATGGAATGGATGTAATTCTGGGCATGTTGCTCTAACGATGTCTCCAGCTTCTTAACAACTCATTACAGAATATGCTGGATGAATTTGAAAAGCATTAAACTAGACTTAATGTTAACATATTGCAGTATGAAAAACTTATGTATGATTGAAACTTTCAATCTGAAAATAGCCTAAACATTTGTACTTGTGAACACAGATGATTGATAGTTTGACAAAGTACAGAGGATACATTCTGGCCTACAATCCACCTACACAACTGTCACTAATTCAGTGGGAAGAGCAACAGTTCTTCAATCAGATTTCTATTAATAAGTGTTATTTTTCAGTTTTGGTATTTCCATGTCATTTAATATTGTCCTGATATTTCCAGCTGCTCCTAAGAACTTCATGAAGTTTGTGATTTTGCTGCTTGGTTAAAAAACCAAACACATGTTGGTGCTTCCCCTCTGCATATTCCCATATCCCTTGTTCCTAGTGGAAAGAAGAGAAGCCTGAGGAGCAGCAGATGAAGCAGGACCACGAAAACCAGGAAAGTGAAAGCTGGTTGCTGCCAGCTCCCCACCAACACTCACTAAATGAGAACTAGTGCCTATAATCCCATATACGTGCACATGCATATGGATGACTGTAATGCCACTGATGAATAGAAATGTTTGTCTCACTCATGTGAAAAGACATCAGCTGCTTTTGGCTTCAAAGTCAAGATGTCTGGTTTAGCCTTTTTCTGTCAGAGACACCTGATGGATCTGGACTGAATCCCACACTGACAGATCAGTAGCATTTTGATAACTTTTCTGTAGATTATGTAGAGTTAAGAAAAATGCCCAGTCAGTATTGGTGGTTTTCAAAGTTTTGTAACAGTCTCTCTTTTTCCTTTCCTAGGGAAGATACTGATATGCTGAGAGCTGTTAACAGAGAATGTAAAACCTCAAATCCAAGCTGTCAGACAGAAGGGATGGGCTAGATGTTGTGCACAGAATAAGGATACCTCTTCAATCCTGACGGTATTTACAGGTAATCAAATAAGTAAGAGAAATGTTAATGTGAATACTAACTTAACTTCAAAAGAAAACCATTAATGTGGTAGGGTTTTATCCACTCTAAGCAGAATTTTCAGTAATTGTCAGCTTTTTTGAATCAGCAAAGACATTTATCTCCAAAGAGCTTCCAGTTATTGTGTGCCACACAGTGACAAAAAAGGGATAGACTGCCATTTATTCTTGTTTCCTGCCCTGTTTTATTATTGTATGACTCAAAAGCTGTAACAAGTAGTTTTAAAGGCAGATATTTGTTTTTCAGAACCAGGGACTAAACAATGTTTTTCACTAGCTAGAAGTCAGAATCAACTTTAGAACAATTTTATTTCCCATTGTCTTCTTGTTTTTAAAGACTAAAAAAAATCCCCTACACCACAATCAACTCCTTTATTTGTTTTAAAATAAAGAATGTAAACATTACCAAATCATTAATTTGGAATATGGTGAATGGAAAAGGAAAGTCTAATTTCATAATATTATTTGTTAGTCTCAAGCAAACCATTTCATACATTATTGAAGAGGTCCAAAAGAAGTTACAGAAACTTGACCATTTGAACTATTTAAGGAAAAACATGAGAAATGCGTAATATGGAAAAAGTGTGCAGAGGTAATAACAAAAGAACCAGATGTCTTTGTAGGGCTTTTCAATTTTAACTTCAGCATCAGTATGATAAAGAGCAACATAAAAACCGGTTACTGCTACAGCCAAGCAAGCATACACACACACCTTCAGCACAGCCAAGATATGACATTTTTAGGAACAAGGAGTGCATCTATTTTGTTCTCATGTTTGTACATTTCTGAAAACATAGCCAGGTTTTTGCAAGGCAGAACATGAAGAGAAAGACCAGGAGGCTGGATATGCTGAGTGTAGTCTAACAGGATATACTGGACTATTGGTTTCCCTCCAGATGTTTTTCAATGGAACCAGTGTTTCAATGGCCAAGTTTTGCTAAGCTCCATGATGTCAAACATAAGGTTCCCTACCACATGACTAAAGAAATTAAGGATAAAAGCACTGACTTAAGTGTGATTGTGCATCTGGACAAATTCCTAGCAATAAATTCTTGTTGCAGAATGCATAAACTGACAAAAGACACCCTGGGGATGCTTAATGAAGACAAGTGAAATATTAAAACAGTAAAAACTCATGAATGTATATTAAAAAAAAAAAAAAAGAAAAAATATTGCAACAATAATTTGGATGTATCCACAGGCACTTAAAGCTTCCACTTATATCAGTGGATCAGTTTAGGTACATAGCTCTGCTGGAATACCTCATTCATTACTTTAATGGACAAAATCAGGTTCTTAAATTTTTACATTATTTTTGATATTATAATCTATATGATTATCCTGTTCTCGTGACCAAAAACTACTCAAACATGAAAATCTTGCATCACTCTCCTCCCTGCTTTGAAATTGAAAAAAAAAAAAAAAAAAGATTCTTACATTATCAGATTTCACACAAAACCTGTCCTCAGAAAAAAACTTAAGGATTGGAAAGTTGAAAGACATGCAGAATTTTCCTCTGCAACATGCTGAAAGGCAGAGGATGGAAGGAAAGAAACAAATCCTATCTTATTGCTTCTCTGATTACTATTTATGTATCACTTGGTGAAGAATCTGTCATACTTGACACAAGTTGTGACTGCATCAGTGAAAGTAACTAAAATACCATCTGCTGATTCATGAGTCAGTCATGGATTGTCTCCATAGGTTATACAGGAAAAAAAATTACAAAATCCCATCAAACAAAACAAAGAGGAGGGGATTTTATGAAAAATTAACTTCCCATAAAAAAATGTAAAAATAGTTTCCAGTAGAAAATTCCCCTCTTTGGATCTCCACATCTCAAAAGATATTTTATAAAATTAAAATCAAAACGGAATGGCTGGTGTACCCATGAAAAAGTTTGATTTTCCTCTCTGTGGTGGGTTGACCCTGACTGGATGCCAGATGCCCATCCAAACCACTCAAACACTCCACTCCTCAGCAGGACAGGGAAGAGAAAATGTTAGGAAAGGCTCATGGGTCAGGATAACTGCAGGAAGAGATCATTCACCAATTACTGTCATGGTGCAGTCAGTCCATCACTGGTTGTCTCTAACATTCCTTGCTCCTCAGCGGAAGGACTCCTCACACCCTTCACCTGCTCCAGCGTGGTGGCCCTCCCATGGTTAATAGTTCTCCAGGAACTTCACCATAAGTCCTTCCCACAGGGTGCAGTCCTGCAGGAGCAGGCTGGTCCAGCATGAGCCTCGCACAGGGTCACAAATCCTGACAACAAACTTGCTCCAGCCTGGGCTCCTCTCCTCAGGGTCATAGGTCCTGCCAGAAGCCTGCTCCAGCATGGTCTTTCTGTGGGGGTCACAGTCGCCCTCTGAGCATCTGCCTGGTCTGGCATGGAGTCCTCCATGGGCTGCAGGTGGATCTCTACTCCCTCATGGATCTCCATGGGCTGCAGGTGGCTTTCTGTTCCCCCATGGATCTCCTTGGGCTGCAAGGGCACAGCTGCCTCACCATGGTCTGCACCACAGCTGTAGGGGAGTCTCAGCTCCAGTGCCTGAAGCACCTCCTGCCCCTCCTTCTTCACTGACCTTGGCATCTGCAGAACTGTTCCACTCACATATTCTCACTGCTTTCCCTGACTGAAGTTGCTCTTGCATGGTTTATTCTCCCTTCTTAAATCTGTTATTCTAGAGGTGCTACCACCATTGCTGCTGGACTCAGCCTTGGCCAGCAGTGAGTCTGCCTTGGAGCCAACTGATATTGGCTCCATCAGACAAGGGCAAAGCCTCCAGCAGCTCCCACAGAAGCAACCCCATACCCTCCCACTACCAAAACCTTGTCCTGCAAACCCAATACATTCCGCTGTTCAAAACATACATTCCCAAAGTCATTGGCAACCCTGCCTGCATCAAGGATATCTGTCCCCTGCTATCACAGAATGGAGATAAACCGTAAGAATTGATGGACTATACCCTTTTTTCCAAGAAATTTCTTGTCATTTTATAACAAATGCAAAAAGTTCAAGAAAATAGCTTTGTATCAGTTCTCTAGCAAAAACTCCCACATTTCTGTAAAATTCCTGATAAGGTCCTATCACTCTTCTATCACACTCAAGCAACCTCAGCTAAAGGCCTTGCCACTGCTCCATCTATAATTCTAAACCAATATTATATGATTCCACAACTGGCTCTCATTATCTACCACATAAAATCCTTGGGATGAATGTGCCATACTTTTTCCAGTTACAGAGAAATAAAGAACATCTACATATCAGGTTAAGATTCCTTGGAATGTTTGAGAAGAAAGAGGATGTAAGTCTACAAATCATTTTAAAATGGACATGCACAGATGGTTTTAATTGACATAAGGACATGATTCATAACAGAATATAAGAAAAAAATCTAGCAACTTTATTTTGGTCTACTGATTAACCCTCCTGTGCAATCTCTGCATGCAACCAATGTTGGGACTTAGGGTTTTAAGCACCCTGCTGACAAATGATCCAGAATTATAAGTGACTGACATTATGTCATTAATATTTTCAGGGCAGACTCTACTGAAAAAAGAATTTTCCAGAGAATTAGTTTAATAGAGCTCTATCTAATTTCCAAGCTACAACCAGAATTTTAGCAATGCTTCAGACAGTACATTGCTCTGGATAATACACTACAAGTGAGACTGGTGAGACTTGAAGCTCTGTTGAATGTTAAAGAAGCTCAGTACTTCCAATGACACTGTTTCTCACATGACTCTGCCAAATGTGACTTTTGCTGATGATTCCCAAAGCAGGAGGTCTGCTTTGCTAGACTTATTCTGGAAGATTCAGCAAAAAATATTTACCTGTTCCTAAGGAACACACAGGGGGACACATAGGATTTTTGCTTCTGCTGAAAAAAAATAATATATTAATAAGCTTTCCTTATTAATTTGGTTGTGAAATAAAGCCTAGTATTAGGCAGGAAAGTTGTTCTGTGTTAAAGATAGTCTTTCAACTACACCTATAAAAATCTGCCTGTATTTGGCCCACGCAGACTCCTACCAAGAAAAAAAGGGAAAACAAAAAAAAAAGGTTGTTTAAGTAAGTCCAGAATTAATTGGAAGTGGGAATTAAACTGCTAATTTAGCTGAAGACTCTTCAGCTCACTGTACCATGCAGTTGAGCAAAACATTTCCTGCAATTAAAGATGAGCACTTGTAATGACACTTTTTATCCTCTGTGACACTTTGGCTTAAATCTGAAGAAGGAACATGTAATAGCACGCAGAGACTGGAAGTGTGAGAATGGAGACCAGCTAGAGACTAAATGAAGACATTTTTAAGAGGAATCAGGAGCAGCCTGTTTAGCCAAATACCAAGGATAGAAACAGCAGGCAGGAAAAATTGCCCAGTGGAAACGTGTGGGAGCAGAGAAGGGAAGGCAACCAAATATTGATAGGTCCCTTCAGGGGCAACCAACAATACAAGCAGTGTAAACCACATGGGTGTCTAAGACTTTACACACAACAATAATTAGGCATGGTAAGTTAGAGCCTATTGGCAAAGTTGGACGTAGGCTACTTGTATATTTTAAAATTCAGCAGTAGAGGCAGCAAGAGAAGTAAACGTCTCTGGACAATGCCTAAATTGGGTGAGACTAATACTCCCATCTATCCCAGCATCTTATCTCCTCCTGTAGCCATGAGCAGATACCTAGAGAAGCATGAAGCAGTATTTCCCCAATGCACTTCATAATCTCCAATAAGATGGGAAACAGGATCTTGCTGATCAAAATCCAATCAGAGTCTTTCTTTTTCTTCAATGAGTTTACTTAATTATTTTTCAAAGCCGCATTGATTTTAAGCCTCTACAGTGTCCCAGGCCAGAGTACTCCTTTATGTGAAGCTACTTCCTTTGGATGGTTTTGAGCCTGCTGCTGGCAAGTTGCATTAAAGCCCTAGTTCTTATGTTAGAAAACACAACAAGCAATTTTTGCCTCTCTTGCTCCCTTCTCCATCACATCTTTATCCTTTTGTTTCCTGAATCCTCTGCAGAGCTGTATACATTTAATCATTCTTCATACAAGAAAATGACTCTTTATTGCCTTTCCCTCTTCCAGTCCTACATCTTCTTTAACAGATACAAGATCAAAACATCCATCAGTACTAAAAACCAGATATATAACTGCAGATACAATGCACAAATATGACATAAAGATTCATATTTTTCTGAATAACTCTCAATAAGTAAGAAAATGCTGGCTGCTGGCATCCATGCCCCACATTCAGTATCTTCATACAGGTATTATAGATGAGCTTCAAAAAAAACCCAAATTCTAAGGGAAGGGAAGATAAATATCCTGAAGAAGCTCTGGCAAGAGAAGATATTAAATGCACAGCCCAGGTTCACATTAGTGGGGGGAAAAAGGAAGATGGTTGCTTTGAAAACAGAAACAAACAAACAGAATCTACAAATCAAGTATAAGAAACTTCAATTTGGTGCCAAAAGATCACTAAGAATACAAGTGAGGAGGGAAGAACAATTACACAAAGATTAACAATTATGTTCATTCTGAAGAGGTGAAAGGAAGTCAGGGATAGCAGAGGAGCTAACAGGAATAATAAATAAAGAGTGGATTGTAAAAAAGCTTTGGTGTGTTTGAAGGTTCAAGATCTAATGTTAAAACACAGAATATAAGGCTCCAAAGATTAAAGATCTTTGTGTTTCCTTCAATCAAGACATGGGGCAGAGCATTCTGAGTTGGCCTTGACAGTAGCAAATCATTCAGCAAGCAGCAATATCATACCATGAAATTTCAAATAATAGTGGAGTTTTTGACATATTCAGAAAGCAGGGTGAGGAAAGAGGGAGGTATTAGACATGTTGAATGAAAATCCACTCAAACTGTTCCACATTCCTAAACATTAACTGTCACATGTCTTGTGATCATGCAGGACCATCATCTTAACAAGCAAAATCTTGAAAAAGTAGTGCTGAAAGCATTTGAATGGGCTCTAGGGAGTCGGTATAACAACTCTTAGTGAAAGTAGATCAAGCAAAACAACAAGATTATTACAGATTCCCCAAACAGAAATTAAATGATAGCAGAATACCTCAACCCTGAAAAAATAATGATCTCCAAAACAGGCAACTTTTCACCTAAGGGTCAGCCTAGATATTCTTCTGTTTTTAAAAGAGTTATGTGCATTTTTCCATTGCTGACAATGAGATCAGTCTTAGTTCCAAGTGTTAGCTCCAGAAGCCATTACACCAAATGACAAAAGCTGTCTCACAAAAATTACACTGGAATGCATATTATGAGGACCAAATTTAACTTTTTATATTTGGACAAAGGATTCTGAAATATATTTCCAAGTTACCAGAAGAAAAATACATTTTGAAAGGATAAAAAACAAATACTGAATGCATCTTTTCTAGTATGAATATCTGGGGAAAAATCCAGAAGTTCGGGAAGTTCGGATTCAAGAAATTTCAGTCGTCTTAAGATGTTGATCTAAAATCTTTTACAAAACCATTATTTTAAATATTTTAGAAATGTTTGGAGAAAGTGAATGTAGCATTTCAGCTGCTGAAGGGTAAACTGCTGTGCCAACACTGTCCTCTGCCAGAAGGAGCAGAACACACAAGCCAAGGGCAGAGTTCTTCCTCTACAAGAGCAGGGCAAATACTAATATGGAGAACTGTGAGAACACACTGAAGTGAAAAATTTACAATCCCTGACACTTGCAACACAAGCTCTACTAATACAGAAACATCAGGGTGCTACTTGCTTTGCCACAAAATTTCAAAGTGCATAATGTCCCTTTAAATCAGACCATACAATTTTATATAAACCTCTGCACAGAAATTAAATCTACTACAGATCAGGTTACATAAACTGTGTCACAGATGCTTTATTTTTTTTTTAGTTCTTTCTTAAGGTTTTACTCATTCCTAATAAAATGTTTATATTACTAAAATTTAGGGTAAATTGAAATTATGTGTTTTATTTGAATTTTTGATAGCATGCAATGCCCATAGTTGTCCTGGCAGTATTTAAAAAACTGAAGCCATTAAAACATTTTCCAGTCCAACAGGAAAGACAGTGAAGTAGAATGTGCTATATGGCAACATTTTTCTACTGGATGTACTGTTTTATCTGACAATCAAAATTCGCTGTCTTCTGATTCCACATAGGAAAAAATATTGATCCTTCAAGTGGGACTATAAAATACAAATCAATATATGTCAATAACAGGTCATAAGAAAACAAAATCACCCAGACTATATAATGAAATATATAACTTTTTCTGTAATAAAAGAAATTAAATAGAATGAATTCATAGTTTTAAAAAAAGGAAAAAATAAAAATTTGCAAGCATGAGGATTCTTAATCAGAATTGAAAAGAAACGTAGCAAATTATTACAACATAGATTGCAAAAAGAACCCTTTTCCCAAGTCACTCTGTCTTGAAACTTTAGAGGTTAGTTTACTTTTATAAATTCAAAACTGCCAAAATAATGTTTTCAAGAAGTTTTTAATGACTGTTAGTACCTGATAGTGTAACATCAAGAATATTTTCTGAGGTATTGATCTTCACTGCAAGAACTCTGGCTAAAATACTTATCAATAGGTTAATGCAAACAGTGGCTAAGTGTTACTTCAATGACAAGAGGACACTAAGGAATTAGAAGATACCACGTAGTTGTGACATTCTGTCTCCTGCCATGAGGTCTAAAGCTTGTTGTGAGGCTCTGGCACCCACTGCAAAGGAGGATACCAGGAGATGGTATTTAAGTCATCTAAACTAAACATCTACCATTTACTTGGCTTTCAGTTTTAGGGACCTGGACTTGTTGGCCCAGCCTGTATTATTCATAGCTGTTTTCTTGAGATGAAGGGAATTGAAGCAACAATTTAATATCTAATATTAGAAATATGACAAGTTTCAAAGGATGGAGCGCCCAATGAGGGAGAAGACCCTGTGCATGCATCTGTCAGGATGGCTCTTCATCCACTTTCCACTTGCTAGTAATCAACATGCTTCAGACTAGTTGAGTTTGTACCTCAACTTCAAGCCTCTAAACAGTCCTGCTACATTTACAATTATATAGGCCACACCACTAAGCTCTTCTAGGTGATGTTCTCACTCTGATGTCTCTCTCTGAAAAAATTTAATTTAGTTGCAAACATAAACATCCAAGAACTTATTATTTTTAGAGATAGTTCCCTCTCTGAATATAAAGGAAAGCTAGTAAGAGTAAGAAAGATCATGTTGTAATGATATAAAATCATCAGTGAGTTATATCTGTTCTATACTCTTTCCAAGGACAGTACAAATGTTTAGAAATAAACTGGTAAGTGTATTGCATCATTTCAGCAGATAGAAAATCTTACCCCTTGCCAAAGTAGGTAACTATGTGGCATTTACACATCAGTACACATGGCATATGCTTGCAATCCCATGAGTGTAGGAAAGAAATAAAACAGAAGCTCTGAAGCAGTGAAGTTCAAATCCAGACTTCTACGAAACTTAAAGATAACTGAAGCCAAATATTGTTTCAACACAATAGAAGGTTTGGAGCCATCTGCAAGTTTGGGTTATATAAATGACTGTTTCTGAAATTACAGCATTTTCATGAACTAAGCTTCGGTTTGAGCCATGAGGAAGATAAAGTTGCCACAAAAGTCACCTCAAAAGTTCAGGATTTAATTTGAGCCCAAAGTCTCTGTCAAAGCTTACTTGATCCAAAGTGTGCAAAAACTAACACTAATTTTATTATGTAGTGCAGCTGATGCAAAAAACAAAAAATACATTTTGCATGAACATGAACATTTTGGATTGTGATATAAAAATTTGCAATGTGGCAGACTCTACAACAACCCTTAGAAAATTGCTCCAATGATAACTAAAAATGTGTACTTTCTTACTACTCTAAATTTATCCAGGTCTCAACCTGCAGCCATTGGATCTTCTGACAGCTTTCTCTGCTAGACTGGTGACCCCAATTTTTAAGTTTTATTCACCTTAGAAGTATGCATCAGAAAAGACTGAAGTAGGCATTAAGCTTCCAATAGCCAGACAGAACAATATAAATACATACACATTTCCTAATCCCTCCTTGATCCTGACATTTGATTTCTGACCAGCTTTTGACCATCCAACCTGAATTCTTGATGCTTGGGCACACGAGATCCCAATAGCTACTGTATTAAAATTTTGGGATTCCTTTGCTTATTTGTGTATGGATTATATCAGCTCTTTTGGCCACTGCAGTAGTCCAGAAGGCAGCAATCAGGTATTATCCATTTCAATTCCCAATTCTTTATTCACTCTTTCCAAGTTGGAGCCCCCTCTCCTGTAATTAGAGCTGTCCCCTTGGCTAGTGGATTTAAGTATTTGGCCATATTCAGACATACTATTTGCTGCATCCAGATGACCATATGATCTAGATTTTCCTTTCTCATTAATCACTCCCCAGACTTCATGCCACTATTAGACCATCAGTAAAGCTTTTATATTTCATTGCAGCAGGTTAATATGGATAAATGTTAAGCACAGTGTTAATGCCAATTAACCAGAACTAATACTTTTTGCAGATAAGATCCTGTTTATGGTTGTGGAGAAAGATGGTATTTTCACCAGAATGAGCACAACAACATGACCTTAGAAACTTCTTAAAACTCAAAAATCCTCAAGCAATATAGTCTGCCAAGTTGTAAGGTCAGTCTCTCATTGAGGAGAAGATGTGGAACAAGACAGGCACAGAGAATTTTGCAAAGTTCTCAGGTTACTTTGTCATTATTCCAGTTCTCCTTTTCCAACCCTCCATCCAACATTTTGGGATGAAACCATCTAAAGGAATGAGTTGGAAAAGTCTGAGGGATAGCTTGAAACTCTTCATGCTCTCTGGAAAATTCTGAAATCCCTCCTATTTAATTACAACACAGCTTGTATAACACTTTGGCTGCATTTCTTCCTCTTCTTTGTTTTGTTTGCGTTACTAAGAATATTTGCATGAAAACAGGATATTTGTTTATTAAGAGCTCATCATCTCCTGCTGTGTATTCTCCAGTTTAAGTCATATTCCTTAACATTTATTAGCAAAAGGAGACTATAAATTCTGTTTCCCATAAATGTGCCTAATAATAAAATGAGCAAAGAAACTAAAGTGAAGTAGAGAGATTCAGGGAGAAAGAAAGAGCAAGTGAGGAGAGATGAGATGAAACATGATGCAACTTGTGTTTTCCAGAGGCAATGGCCTAAAATGTTCCCCATGATGTGTGAACTTTTCTTCAGCATTTCTTTTTCTCCCTTCCATTCCCAAGTAGTTATTTCCCAAACTGAGCAGACACATGTGAAAGTTCTACCTTGCCCTTAGAAGGCAAGTCAATAACTCTGCCTCCACTCCACTTTTTTTAGTTCTAATTGTTTTCTCTACAAAGAATGCCAACATACAGGAGGAAAAAGCAACATGGGAAAGAAGGATTCACATTTCCCACATAGCTGGCATCACAGATATGGAACTGCCGAAGAAAAGACCTAAGTGTTTGCCAAGAAAGTACTAAGTAAGCCTCAAGTGCAATCTTAGTTTTAGCTTCATACTGTCTTCTCATTTATCATTTTCCTTCAAAATGTGGTTTTCATTTCCAAGATGTACTAGATTGATAGATGAACTGAACATGTTTACAGTTTTGCAGGCTTTTTTTAGCTCTAAAATCTGCAGAGATCTACAAGTAGCTGGCTAGAGAAAATCAGTGAGGAACTATTAACTATTCTGAAGTGCTAAGCAATAGTCCAATGCATTAACATACGTAACATACACCCAAAGGATTTCTACTTGCCCTTTGCAGGATAAAAATGAAGACTACATGCAGTCACTAACCATTTTCAGGGGTATACATTGATAAATGTAGGGATATTTTTCTTCCAAATAGGAATCTAGGCATAAGGAAAAGATGTAAGGAAGGGACTGGAAATGATTCCACAACTCTGGCATACAGTACAGCCAGAATTACACAATCATATCTTTAGAGATGCTAAGAAAACAAAACCTATCTAAAAATAGGATAAATACTGTCCTTTCAAAATCATGTGATAAGCTACACAGAGTGTTCAAATGCATCTATGTAGGCTGGTCGCAGCTAGTACAAAACCAAGGACCCACTTACTAAAACATAATACAAGTATTTTAAATGCTATCTAAGAATTATTTTCATTGGTTTCAAAGAAACTAGCATGCCTGTTGTATCCTTTCTCTTTCCTTCAATTTTGTTGAAACATTACTGTCTTTACCTAAAGTTAAATTCACCCTAATTTGTCATTCTAGACCCAAAACACATATTTTTACTGATGTAGGGATGAATTCTGCAGCTACATCAAATTTCTTCTCGGTATGTGGAAAGTTCATATACACAAAGTGAATCCTAAAATTCTGACATTTAAAACTCTTGCTGGTACATGGAACTTTGCAAGAGAAAGCAAGAAACTTGGCAGTTTCCTATCATTCCAAATATATCAGTAACATTCATAGCACCGGTTTTCAGGTGATGTTCGTTAAGCTTCTTAGGTCAATCCAAAGTGTTCTAATGGACAAATCCCAAGTTAAGGCTTTCAACATACCATCTCTCATGATACCCAGTACTAACTTCAAACAAATCCATTTTAGGCAAATATGAATACAACCTACCCCCTAGAAAGGTCAAGTGGTAGAAATAGGCCAAAGCTCAGAAAGTATGAGGTCTTTGTCTTTTTGCCCCCCTACAAAATGTACCACAAGTCCCAGAAAATGAACATGTTTTTTGCCCAGTAACATGAGTTTCATTCTTTCAGTTTCTTATGTGTGAACTTAACACTTTCATAAGCAATCCTAGGTGACAGCCTCAGTGCAAGAAACTAAATTCCCTACTTTCTTGAAAATACAAATTCTAAAAAGTAACAGAAGATAACAAAAACCAAACTGTAATACACCTGAAATATATATATAAACATACTGTTACAGCTGTATATATATATATACACACTAAAATACATGCATATGTAGCATACATGCATTTACAATCCAGGGTCCAGATATTTGGTTCTGTAGTACCCACTATGCAGCATCACACCTACTTCTTCTCTCATGTTCATGTTCTTGC
The DNA here is from genome assembly GCA_035583235.1 of Hafferia zeledoni. Lineage (NCBI taxonomy): Eukaryota > Metazoa > Chordata > Aves > Passeriformes > Thamnophilidae > Hafferia > Hafferia zeledoni. The sequence continues at coordinate 5,295,437 of JAWWEV010000134.1, forward strand.
TGTGACACAAATCTCTTGTCTGGAAGAGTTGACATGGGGAGATAACACCTGGAAGGAACTCCCTTGACAAGAAAGCCAGATAAACAGACACAGAAAGTGTTGCAGTACATTCTAGTAGCTACCCCAATACAGACAGCTGGGTCAAGACTGTGCTCTTGCTTTGTAGCTTGAAAAGTTTGAAAAACCCAACCTCCCCCAGAGATGAACCGTGGGATGCTTCTCTTATTCCATCTGCTTCCGTCAGGAGGGCTGAGGACAAGACCTCTACTGACAATTTCTTACTTTCAGTGGTCCTTCCATGCTCACTAAGACATAGACAGAGAGGTATAGGCTAAAAGAACATGAACTGCTCAAATTTTAATCAGAGACTTGACTACCTGCCAAAGCATCCCAGAATTGGTAAGGAATCAAAGGTCTTAAATCATGTTTTAGACACAGGTTTTAAATCATTTGGACTTTACATTTATAATAAACTACATGCTTTATATTTTTTATATAACACTCCACCACTAACAACTCAAGCCAAGCACTCACTGAAACCAAGTTATTCCCATGACTAGAAGTGCAGATTTTTTAACCGCATTAGAACAGATTTTGAACTAAAATTATAGCACTATCCCAGAATTGTAACTGGCAAATTTTAGTGGAAAAAAAGAATTGTCAGTCTCAGATATGTGCTGAGAAACTCCTAATTCCATATTTATACTTACTTTCAGAAGCAATGCAACTCTACAAGTTCATCTGGAGACAGAGATCTAAAGAACTTTAATAATCATTATTTAGGATTATCTCAGCTTTAGAACTCTTGCTATTTTCCATTGTAAGGATGTAAAGTGCTAACAATTACGTCTGACGTATTTGATTGGGAATTTGGGACCTTCTTTATTTACATTAAATAATATTTGTACATTTCATACTTTTACTAGCTCACCTACACATTTTCCTTGGTGATAGAATGAGGAGAAATAAAAAAAATCATTTAAAGAGATCCCAGTTCTCAAACCAGTTAAGTTACAATCCTGAATATTTTCTCATTACTTGACTCCAGCAAAAGAAGGCCAACACCATTCATGGAGGCATGGAAATAGGTACCATATTTTATTTCAGAAAGATTAACATCCATCATAACCAGAGAAAAGAGACTCCTTTGCACTGTGACATGCATGGCATATTATGTCTACTACATAGGTCAAGATATTTTTGCCTGGATGCTCACCCACAACCTCTGGATCAGCATGAAGTTGTCAATATTTTAAGGCCAGACCTGACAGCAGGATCTGCCTGTGTAGATTCCTGTTCCTGTGTGGCATCTCATTAAGTTCAATGGGACTGTGCACTGGATAACAGTTCAGTGCAAGATGAGAACTTTGATTGCAAGATCTTTGAGGCAACAAGGTTGTCTAATTCTAGGTTTTACAAAGTGCTGTACACATCTATAAAGCCATCTAAAAGTATAAAAAGAAAAGTGAAAACAGATGCAATAAAATGAATTGAAGGTTAGTGGATGTCAGTAGGAAAACAGAAGAGTTGGATGCAGCAACCAAACGGGTCACATCAGGCAGCAGCAACAAAATGCTGCAAAGTGCACTTATCCTATAATTTTTCCAGGTTTGTGTTACTTTCCTATGCCATTATGCATTGGCTAATCCATGTGTGCAAGGTAAATCAGTTTCTTTCATATCAGCCTTTTTTATGCCATTAAGTAGTTAGGATTTCCTCTGTATGTACAACTCTCAAAGTGGCTGACAATGTTTGACTGTAGAGAGGACAGTTAAAGAAACAGGAATATTACTCATTGAAAACTTGTTTAACCAAGGAAAGTAGCTCCTCAAATAGTTTCTTCTTGGTGGTTTTACTACCTATGTATTTGCACACAATGGAGGATGTAGCAAACTGAATGAGTTTGTTTATGATGATCAAGTAGAGAGAGTCTAAAATTCCTCTACAAAGATCGAGTCACAACCTTCAACATCTTTGTGAATACCCACCACATGGTCCACTAATTCAGATCCACTTTTCCAATGCTTTTCACAAAAATGTCAATCACATGCCTAAAGAGTCAACATCAGAAATTTAGAAGAACCCAATAATCTCTACATATGAGTGATGAATGTCAACTTGTCTCTTCACTTAGAACAGTACTTCAGCAAAGACCTTCTGGAAACTGGCAGAGTTCCTTTAGTAGCCAGATAAAGACACCTGAACTGACCCATATAAGAAAGGAATGCCTGTTCTGTTTATATTATATATAAGACTAAGAGACACACTCAGACTCTTACTTAGAGTTTCCCAGTATTTGGAAATGCTATTCCAGTGTCTGGAGTCTTTATCTCTGAACTATATCTAATCAAGGTGTATGTATATGCCTCAAACCAGATTCAAAAAATATCACTTAAATATTTAATAGAGAAGAGAATAACTTTGATTTTATATTTTTCTTCAGGTTTCTTTCTTGTACCTTGCAAACTAATGGCAAAATAGAGATGGAAAAACTTTAAGGATTTTCCTTAAGATTGATTTTCCTCTTTCAGACAGCTTCAAGTTTCTTAATCATTCAAAAATCACATTAGAGAAATGGCATTACAGATCCCAAACTCTGGGTATAAATATGTAATCTCAAGATTGAAACTAGAACCTTCTAGAAACAATCTTTACTAAAGATAAGCATGTGCAATTATATTACTGTAATCTACAGACCAACAGAAAGGCTTTTCAAGGGTTAAAATTTGCTGCTGAGGATACAAAGTCCACATACTAAGCACTTGAGGGACAGGACTATGGGTCTTGATGATTTTTGTTTGGCTGATTATTTGTTAAACTTTGGACCAGCCAGGTTCCATGGCCTGAAAGCCCTATAGCAGCTGGAGAGCATTATCTGCAATGCTGGGGTGTATCTTCCAGCATAGTTTCATCTGAAAGGAATCCAATTCATCTACTCCAAGATCACTTGCCAATGCATATCAAAGCAAGGTAAGTGTGGACAACTGGTAGATTCTCTTCAAAAGAGCACTCCTGAGCTCTGTGAATATGCTTTGGAAAATACATTCCAGTGTGGAGACTGGCAGACATCACCGACCCATAGAAACTTTTCCAGTGTTTTTTAGGGACAGTGCCATCATTGGTATGGCCTTTCTAGTTAAAAGAAAACTAATAACTCACATGAATAGGAAACTAAGATAACATTGTTCCTTCCCTATAATACAGTTTTTCCACATACCACTTTGTATCACTTTGCCAAGTCTGCTATGTAAATGTATATGAAAACTAGAGATAGTCCAAGAAACTATGAAATTAATAAACTGATCAGTTACATAATCCTTCTGTTCAGTTATGATCACATTATGGAAAACTCTGAGAAATCTTACTCTAAGTGTTTCCTCTGCTGTTTCCTTTCAAACTTCCTTGCAAACAACACACGTTGGCTCAGAGTGCCATGGCAGGAGATGATACACTTACCTCGATGTACTTGGCTTAATCAGGGCAAAAAGATTAAATGAAATCTTTATACTCAAGCAATGTGACATGGTGCCTCCCTGTAGATGCTAGTGTGAAAAACAAAAGGTAACAATGACTTTTTTAAAAATGAAAGAAAAACTGAAAAATTCTCCATATGGCCTTTTCTGTAAAATCTAAACATCTGCTTAAGATCCTGCTGCAGTAACACAATATGTCTGCAGCTTTCATAGTTATGAATAAATGCATCTTAAAACACAATACTTCAACATCCATTCCCTCTCCATTTGCCTGCCAAATTCAGAGTTCAAAAATCTCTGACCTGGGTCCTCTAATCAGTTTCTGGCCCTCTTACCTCCCTCAGGAGCTGCAAAGGTGGAGGGAGCTGGCCATGGACAGCACTGCTCCCTCCACTTGCAGAGCTGCCCTCACTGGCACATGTGTGCTAAATCCAAAAACATACTGTGCTTCCCCACTGCCAGCCCTGACAAATGAAAAGATGTTGGAGGAAATGGGAGACACAGTAGGGCTGTGGCCAAGGCAGCAGAGCTCAGATGGAAGGATCCACTTGGATTATTGAAATGTATCTGTACAGCTCAAACTGCCTGTGAATTTTCTTTGCTAAGCAGAATCACAGGCAACAATGATGTCTGGAGTCAAAATCATCTTATCAAAAGAACCTTTGATCTGTCGAGCTATGATCAAATATATGCTCCAAATACAACACCAAGGGCTTAACAGGTATGAAAGCCTGAAAGTTATTTTCAGTATAGTTCGTTATATTAAAAGAACAGTTACAGCAAAAAGAGCCTTGAAACCCTGAAATGGAAAAAAAAAAAAAATAGAATTCTACTTATTTGTGAGCTAGTCCCAGATGAAAAATCAATTTAACTCACTGTTTTTACAAAGACTGTGGTCCTTGTTGCCTGAGGCTGTGATGCAAGTCTGTGGAACTATTTTGAAACTCAACTTTGGTTATGTCATGATTGCTTAATTTACAACTGGCTTAGTCAATGACATTTTTGTACATTATTTCATGGATCACAGCAACGTACCAAGGTAAATGAATGGAAAGATACTTTATTTGATGTTCAATATCAACACACCTTGTGATTATCACAGTATCAAACAGCTGCTCTAACAAGAAACACCTTTAAGTTTGGAAGGCTTTCTAGCTGAGTCCATTTTGTTTATTCCTGATAAATTACTTCTGATTAGTTACTTAGTATGAGTTATACAGTTATCAGCCCTTCTTGAAAGGGCTAACCCCTCAAACCTGCTATTTTTCAAGAGGGTGGGGGTATTTCTTTATTGTATTCAACTTCTTTTGTTTCATTTTCTCCTGACAGAAGACTCTGCCAAATATTTCAAAGCCCTTCTTGGCAAGTAATAAAATAATTTGGACAGAGTATATTGCAATTAGACTTTTTTGGCAGGTTTCATATTTTGGATGCTGATGAGAAGAGTATCAGTTTTAGCGTACTTGACCAGTTCATTATTTCAGATCATTTCCTGCCACACAGCACCACTGATACAGATTGTGTTAGCTTGAAAAAACAGCAAGGAGACACATCCCAATTTCTGTTATTTCAAGTGCAGATAACATTAAATAAACCAGTTTTTCTCCCCCATCTGTCATTCACTCTAACTTAACTCATAAAATATTATTTCTTTCCCTAACTTTCTGTATCAGAAAACTGTTTTTTACACTCAAGAATGTAATGTCATGTCACATATTATACAAGAAAAGATTGTAAACCACACAGAGAAACACATTTGTGTTGCTGTCATTAGAGGCCAAGTTCAATTATTGCTTCTTTTGTTTGTCTTTGGTAACACAAATATCCATGAACATCCCACTAAGACAATTTTGGGGGGGAGTTCAGAGAACTGCAGACAAAGGTTGTGACCTTTTGCACATTTCTGCACTCCACAAGTCATATAATGTTTTTATTGGATCCTGTTCTAAATTTGTGTCAGCACTTTCTTTTATAAATCCTTATTTTGATATGGATTATAAACTGTTCATAAAAAAATAGATCCCAGACTAAAAGTCTATTTTGTTGGGGAGAGGGGAGCTAAGTACCAGAATCAATGATTTGGTATTTCTAGACCCTAAGATTACAAACAAAACACACCTTGTGAGAGTTCAGAAACTATTTTTACCAGTCAGAGATTTGTTCTCTTTATGCTTTGCAGTTAAATATCAGGCAAGCTGTTTGCTGGAGTTTTTATTTCCCCTATATAGCTTTTCCAATAAAAACTTCCAATTTTTTGTAAAAGTAACAGACCACAATGCAAGAAATGCCATTATGGACATTTCTTCCCCTGCTAGGAGAAGTCCTAGTGGTTTGTGTAAATTCTTCCTCATAGACTTATCACCTTCTAAGAAAAAAATCTCACAAAACTAAATGAGGGTGAAAGAGCACTCAGGGGGAAAAGGGGTCAAGATCAATGTCCTCAAGGTCAGGGAGAGTTTTTTCCTTTACCTTTCTGTCTACATTCTGCTATTTCGTAATAAAATAAAATTGCAGGGTTTTACCTGTCACCATAGACAACATTGCTCAAGAATCATCACCTGGCTTGCCAGCATCATCAGTTCTTCACTTCCATCTCCAACACATCATGATTCTTTTTGCAAGTAGAATTGAATAGATCTTCATAACAAGGGTAGGAATAACCGAGACAATTCTAAAAGTGTTGCTTTCCCCTCTTCTTTGTTCTCCTTTCCTCAGAAAACATACGTTTAATCTGTGGTGGCAAAACTTGGTCTGCTAATCACCATAACCAGTGATTTCTTCAAAATAGCTTCATTGACAATCTTCTCACATTGCAGAGCAAGCTGGACTCTCACATCACACTTCTCCTCAAAGAGTAGCTTTGTGTTTGTCTGTCCATACACTTTTAAGCACCGTTGGTATGCTCAAGGAAAATGCACACAGCCCTCACTGTGAGCTGCATATTCCCCAACCATCAAAATGTGTGTGACAGACAACACAGCAACACACAGAAGTCTTGACCTCTGTGAGGCCTCAAAGAGAAGGACAACATATATTATCAATCAGTAAAAATGTCAAAGATAATGATAACTTTAAGGACAAAATTTCATTATGGAAAATGCTACATATGGAGAGAGCTGACGCTGATTGTGACACCGTTTTATAAGAAATAAGAAGAAAACCCCACAAGAATTCATAATGCTGTATGCAGAATTGCACTGAGTTTAGCTTTGTGAAGTCCCATCTTGCAGGGAGAGCTGTTCGTGTGGTCTCTGCTCATGGCGTTTTCAGGACTCTCGTAATTAATTTGATATGAGCATTCCTGGCAGTGTTGGTGGCTGAGTACTGCAGAAGCTGGATAACACTTCACTGATGATTTGCAGAAACCTCTGTATGTTTATTTCTTCAGCAGACCATCAAATCCACAAAATGCTTTGGTCAGTTTAATAATTATCCTGGGAAGCAAAGTAGTGCTGCCATTATCAAGATTCTGGCTTCTGCCTAATGACTTCAACAAGCTTTCATTCTTTGGGGTCACAGATGTGCTTGAACATTACGCTGAATACATTACTTCCATAATGGGATTGTGACTTGTTCTTGATCTGCATTGCTTTCACCACCACATCCACATCAGCTATTTATGTCAATATCAATAACTAGTCACACATATGTATATCTGCAGTGGCTACATGAAGACTTTCAAGAAAAGTTGTGAATCTTGCTCATTGCATACTGCATATTCTATTTAATTAACTCTAATTCATATTATTTACTTATTAAAAGTTTTAAATGGTCTTTTTCTGTTATTGGATATTAACACCTTCATTAAAACTCACATGTTTTATTTGTTGACCTCGTGTAAGGACGTGGTTTCCATTAAAAGCATTCAGATCTTAATGACTTGGTGGAATCCTAGACTTCAAATTAGCACCATCACATACAAAAAAATCCACAAATGTACTGCAGATATGTCCAAAAGGGATAAGCACTACAAGTTTAAAAGTGCATAGACATACTTGCAGCATTTTCCATTGAAAATACCAACCAAATTAGACCTCATGGAATGCAGAGAAAGAGGGAAAAACAATACAAAAGAAAGTCAAATGAATTTCATAACTTTCATCCATGTCTTCAGCTTTCTCGTTTAATGAGGATAAGCCAGACTCTCAATAAAATCCATGAGATTTACCTGTCACATCCCTGCAAGGACCTGGGCCTCTATTGTTGGTGTAGTTTCAGCTCCTGATGTTTCAGTTTTTCCTGCTTGCAATATGTTGATAAACAGAGTAATAAATAGAGCTAGAACTGCAGCATTCTTCAAACTTTTTACTTTTTCTTCAGTTTACCTTAAATCCAAGGCCAAATACCTGATTTAAATAAAACAGTTATACAAAACCCTCTGTATTTTTACTAAAGAATAGGCAAACCTCATACATATAGCCAGTCACTAATAACAATTAGAAATGTAAATCACAAACCATGCATTCTCCAGAAGGCTGAAGATGGAGTAAAAACTGCAGCTTGATCTCCTAAATTAAGGAAATACTTGCTTTTCCTTTGTTTTATTTCATAAGCATGTACATTACAGAGGTAATTTCTAGTGCTCACTTCATGCTTCAAAGAAAAGAATTTTCCTCAGCACAGAGTACTGTACACTTAGCATACTGAATTTAGCAAATCTAGAGAACAAAAAAAACCCTTCATGATCTTAATAATGACAATCAGAAAAAGAAACTAAATAGAGATAAATTTTAGAAACTGTTGCACAGCTATAGGCACAAAATACCTATTCACTGTTGTGAAATAAATAGAGCACATGAAGGCAACTTATGTCTGCAAGCAAATTACTTATTTACGCATTTTAAAATTTACAAATTAGAATGGGCATACACTAGGTGAGGTCCATACCTGGTATAAATGAGCAATGAAATTCACATACTCTAAGGATTTGTCCCTTAGAGATGACTTGGGTATTTTGCCCTTGGATCACAGAGGGCTAAGAGAGAGAATATCAAATCTATCATGGCCTGCTAAACAAAACACACTTGATAGCAAGTATTTTAGTATCTTTCAGACCACTGCATCATGATAATGCTGTTAAATCATACTGAAGTTATGCCATGAAAGTTACAAAGATTGTTGGGTTAATGTTGGGTGACTGAACTCTGTTACATCAGGAAAATGTGGCATACCATCCAAACTGGTTCAAAAGAAAACTTTCAAATTGAAAAGGGAGGATGGATGATTAGTCATTCTCAGTAATAAGGATGATGATGCAGTCTACTGCAGATAACCTTTACTCAGTCACTGTAGCTGTGAAACACTGTCTTTAGGTAAAAAAGCACATAATTTTGAATATAAAACTGTTTTTCCCAGGAATAACTTTTATTTCTGCTCCAGATGAATATTTTTGGGTGGAATCTGTTTCAGTTTTCAAGTCTAGAAGGAGTTACTTCAACTTGGTCCTTTTTCTATCCACTGGATAACAACATTTTGCATTTTTAGGGTGAGATTGAGGTGCTTTAGTGAAGGCATACCACAACACACCACTTTTCCCCCTGCCTCCAGTCTCAAATCTGCTCATCTTGCATTTTAAAGCAACAAGATCCTATCTTAAACCTTCAAGAATTATTGTAGATTAATTTTCTCTCCACAGCCCTCATTTCACTATCATTTTCTTGCTAGTTTGTCCTTCATGGTATCTTCCTACACCCACCAGAATGTGGCATGGTGTTTCAGTGCAGTCCCTCTCCCTCGTACTCCCTCTGGAGGGAGAAGCATGCAGCACAAGTACCTACAATGGGCTGAGATTCGCTCCTGAGAGAGTTTTAGCCCAAGGCCAGACTTGCATGCAAGTAATTTTTATGCATTTTATAAAGCAGCAGTACCAGACTTCTGTGGCAAAGAGACAAACATAGCTCTGTCTCGTTCCAGACTCCATATAGACTATAGTATCAAACCCATTGACACTGTTTAAGAGGGTACATGTTAAAAGGTCCAAAGAGAAATGTAAAATAAAACGTGTGGCCTCCATACACAACTCTGTTCCCCAGCAAGCAAAGATGTAAAGTTCTGGTTTCTCAGCAGTTGAAAAGAGTAGCCCAGAATCAGGAACCTGAAGTCCACTATGTCCCAATGCCTGATATTTTCTACTGGCTGGCTGTAAGTCTTCAAAAAACACCTCACCCTCAACAGGGTTTAACTGGAGATTAGTATTTCTGACCTGAGTCAGAACTTCAGAGAGACACCGACTAATATCCCCTGTAGCTGTAAGAGGCTAATATGAAATTCCAGATCTTGGGGAAAAAATACTAGACTGAGTAGAAGGTTGTGCCGGTTTCAAGGTAAACCAGCAGGAGAAATGAACTCAACACGAGAGAGATTATAAATCAGAGCTACAATTTAATAATAA
>JAWWEV010000134.1:5305400-5333730 GCA_035583235.1 Hafferia zeledoni
TGAATAGAGGGGGTAGAATACACGGCCTTGATCACCCCCACACAGTGCCAACTGGTCCTACCTGCTAAACTAGGACAAAGGTAAACTACAGAAGACTCTTCAGTAAATCCTGCATACCGTGAAGTTTACATATAGCCAGGCTCTTCAGTAAATATACTTGATTCAGTAACCATAGTCAGTCCCAGGAGTTGCCATCCCACTGCTGAAGACAGTGAAAATTTTTAAATACACTGAAAACTGCCTCACAGTAAAAGGAGGTATCCTACCCACTGTTTCAACAATCCATAGGATCCTCTTTCTAAAACACTGGCTCTACCAACTTCTGCTGAACAGGAAAACAAAAGTATTTTTCTCTGCTCACATGTGGGTAGGAGAAGGCCAAAGCAGTATGGGTATTTCACAGGCAGGATTCCAGGTGGGAGCAAAAGAGAAGAGGAAACCCCAATATGTTTATGCTTCTCTGTGTCCTCAGTCTATTCTACCTACTGCCATAACATCAGCACCCTACAGAGTGCTTTTCTGCAATAATAAAAAGAACCTTTCTGTTCTGACACATGCATAGACATGCTTGGGATGGTGATCAGTTCCTGGAGATACCCTGTTTTGAGGGTATTTATGGATTCTGGATGCTACAGCTAGTTGAACTAATGAGCTAAGAATTTTCTTTAGAAGAATGAAAAATTAATAATCTCATGGCACTGAGTCCTGGGGCCCAAAGCACTCTTCCATAGTGTCTCTGCTCCATTTTGACTCTGCCCAGCCCAGAGCTCATGTTTAACTGTTGAGTTGAAAACTCTCTATAACTGTAACCCTGAGCAACAGAGGAGTTTATGTGACTTACACCATCTGATTAAAAGATCCTGAGCCAGATTAGATGGCTTAGTTTACAAACAATAAGTGAGGTCACTTGACCCAGAAACCTTTGCTTAAAAAATTGCCTAAGTAAAACATATAGAATATGCATGCAGGCATATAAAACATGAAAAAAAATGCTTTCCCATGTGTTCTCAAAGGCGTTTTGCAAATGCGCACTTTTTTCACTCAAATGCCATATCCATCTGAGCTTGCATAAATAAAATTGGCGACACTGTTTGAAAGGTACTTGCAGGTATCTGCGAAGGTTGTTGGTTCTTTTGTAATTTCCACAGGTGTATTTTAAGCATAACTTTTCAAGTCTGTTTAGTCTGGATATATTTCTACTCAATAGAAAAAGTCTGAGCAGATAGTAGAAGCTCTTTCCCCATTTGGAGGAAATTTGGGGAGGTTGCCTTATAAACAACCAGTACCTCTGAAATTTCTTTCAGGTGTTTGTATTTTCCAACAAAAACATTCCCTATCTTGCAAGGTTCCTTGATGAGAGAACATCCAGAACTAAAGAGCAGCTCTGTATTATGTTTATGAATTATCTGAGAGCATACTGCAAATTATTACAATTTTTACTATCTGAAATGATTTAATGGTCACACACAAATTGTGCAACTGGTTACCTAATATGCATCATGTGACTTTCCCTTACTTGACTAGATTAAGTAAATCTGAGCCAGGGGCTCAAAATGGGCTTTTCAAGAGTTTTCTTATGAACAAAAAGGTACTTTTACTAATATTCACAGAAGGAAAATAAAAGCCCCAGGTCAGGAAATCTCTAAAGCATGTGTTTAATTCCTGCCCTCCTTAAGAAAGGACTTAGGCACGCACTTAAGTTGCATTGCTTAACTGCTGTCTCAATGCTTTTCTGAACCAGAACCAACAAAAAGGCAGCCACAGTTCAGTCCTCTTTAAACCCTAAAAACAGTTTAAAGGGAATGAAGACTTCTGATTTATTACAACAATCATGCCCTTTTAAAAGTAACTAATTTTGCATTTTTCTAATCTCTAATAGTTTGTATTCAGTTAATATCAGCTTTCAGCCCTCTGTCCTTAAATTCTTGTGCCCTCATGTGTTCAAAATACACTTAATAGAATAGTCTCCATATGTCCCATTACACAAAATTTGTGTTTTAAAGCTAGATCCAAGAGTAATTGAAGTTAATGGAAAAATTTAATTGTTTTCAATGAGAGTTGGATAAAGAACTGATAGTTTAACTCTGGACACTCTCTTTTGAACATTCTCACTAAGGTGCTGATCCAACTCCTAGTGAAGTCAATAGAAGGATTTGTGTTGGGATTTGGATCATATCTCCGTTCCTCTTGGAGTCAAATCCTCTCTGTTAATATGCACATGTACAAATACATAGATCTAAATGAAAACAAATGTTTGGCAACTTGTGACACAAAGTCCAAATCTGTATCTGTGTATTTGGGCCAAACCAAAATTGTTACGCTTGACAAAAACATCATTATGTTGATCTGGTTTTGGTTCTTGCTTACTAGCAATTGTTTGTTGAACATAAATCTAACTTCTCTTTTTTTTTTTTTTTTTTTTTTTTGCATAAATGTGTTGTATTGTCACTGTAGACAGTAAAATGAGAGGGATTTCTATGAAAAACTCTCTGTTCAGATTTGTCATAACTTTGACAAATATAATCCTCTCAGACTAGAAATTTCCATGCTTGGTCTCCATCAAGAGCAATTCTGTTTTTGCCAAGTATGAAGAAGTTTGTTTCAGCTCCTTCTTGGTTTCCAAAATACAAAAGGTTTCTCATTTAGGATCAATTCCACACTCAAAACAAAAGGGATGTGGGCTGGATTCCCAGAGGTGAGGTGCTCTTGCAGTTCTCATTGGCTTTAGTGTTTCTAAAATCAGCTTCTGTGTTTTTAAAACAAGAATTCCAAGGGGATGAGGGAATACTGACTTGGACACAATGAGCCCAGCTGAGCCTTGGCTAGCACAGTTGGAGGGAGTAGAGATGATGCTGATTGCTTCATCTGCTAAAAGTGTGCATTACGTGCCATAGATATGTTACACTATGTGCTAACAGAGCAGTTTTTATGGTAGTATACAAGGACAAGAACAAGGTAGAAATGTGTGGGGAAATGCAGAGATGGTAATTCATGTAAACCTTTGCAATCTGTGTATTCAAAACAACTGAAGCAGTCTTTTCTGATAGATGGATAAACAATTCCACAATTTATGCAGAGAACAGTGCAGGCCATTTCATACCCCTAAACAGACTGATTTTCAAGACCCAGTCACAAAATAATTGGTTCAGCCTCTTGCATCTTTTCTAGAATGGTGCTTACACTCTTCCATTTTAGGCTAAGGTGATCCTTTCTATGTTGTGTCACTCCTTCAAGTACCTGCTCAGGCTACTCATTAAAGGTTGAGGTCATTCTGCAGTTACTTAGCTTGTGTTCTCCGAGATATTGGGTTGTTGCAATTTTTACTGCATGAAGCAAATACCATCACATTATTTATTCCACTGTGTTCTCAAGGTATCAGGTAGCCATCTTTAAAGTACATCCATATCCCCTTATGGTGATAAGGACACAAGAAATACATACATAATGAAAAGCAATATCTAAACTCTAAGCAACATCACCAAAAAACTACAGTGAGACGGGCCTAATAATAATGCTATGGTTTGAAAATTATTTGTTTTAGTTAACTGATCAGCAAGGTAACACAGCAAACCTTCTTGTTATTCATTCTTTGGCTGACATAGTCATAGGATACTTTCCTGAACAGGTCTATTTGTTGCAGCAAAATGGCTTAGGTTATTTTCAGTGTGTTTTGCTTATGTTCGATCATTTGTTTTTAAACAAGGCCAAAAGACTGCAGAGCCTGGAAAATCTTCATAATAATAAGTACCAAAATTTATAGTTGCAATGAGAATTTAGAATTATATTAAAAAGTAACAGAGTGACCAAGAACCTACTTGCTAAAGGGGTGGTACTTCAAATATAGGAAATACCTTCTTAAAATATCTACATTAACTAGTGAAGAAATACAACACTAGCACAGTAGAGTAGCAAAGCAGAAGCAGATTCAGTGAAAAGGTAGCACCAGTGAAGAGGTAAGACTGGCAGAATTCCATACAAGTTTTCATCTGACATCCATGATCAAACAATTTTCAATTTTTGTCTGCTTCAGTTATTGATCATTGGCTCCTCCTCTTTTTCCCTTTAGCACAGTAGGGCTTTATTCCAAACAGGGTTTCAAGATATTATTATAGTAATATCATTAAAGTGATGACAGAAAGACTAAAGTGACTGATAATAAAACATATAACTTGAGAGTAGAAAAGTCAGTCAAGAGAAGGAATTCCACCTCCAGGGACAGGAGATACAATAGAGCAGTTCAATCAGAAGGGACCTCCATATGCGCAACTCCAACTGCATATGTGATAGGTCCAACTGCAAAGGTGATAGTGATTTGAAGGGCATCTGGATCTAGAGAAAGAAAGCAACATAGATTGTACCAAAACCCTGTAGTTTGAGTAGCTGCTTATAATTTATGGAAGAAAACTGGGTTACTAAACAGTTCACCAGCCTGCTGAGGTGTATATGTAAGCTTTTGCTTGCTTTATAGAACTTGCTACTGTTTTTAATGACATCAAAAAAATAAATTAAAATAAATTTAAAAAAGAAGACAGAATGTCCCCTTGCAATAGACTGTGAATTACAGAACAGCAGTAGCTACTTTCAAAGGCTTGAATGGTAAATGCACACATGCTGTAACAGCCTCAGGGGATGACAGATGCCAAAATTTCTGGATGATCTGTTCATTTGTCTCCAGTCAGGTACTGACAACAGCTCGTCTCAAAAGGGAAGGCTGCATATTCTGCTGAAATCCACATCAGATGACTGAAATCCCACCAGGATGTCAGTGACACACATTTTTAGCCTGAAGATCAGAGGATGATTTTAAGGTATTTCTCCAATGTCTGATTTACAAAAGGCAGCAAAATCTTGGAAGAAATAAGTGATGCCCTTTCACATACATCTCTAAATTCAGTTATCAAAGTTGTGCTCAGCTTTGTAGTTTTTCCAGACTGATTGCTTTTCTCAAAAAGCCAAAATATGTCATTGAAGGAAAACAAAAAGAAAGCCTTTTTCCAGAAACAGTTGTTCTGGAAAGGGTGCATTACCACTGTAAAGAGAATTTACACTTTATGTTTTTCAAATCTTGATTAATTTGATAACCTGCCACTAAACTCCCTACCATGTACTGAATCAGGTGTGTAACTTTAGCCTATTTCGTAATCTAAGTCTGAAAACTGTTTTCTTTACCCACTGCACATTTCAAGAGAATTCAAAAGCAGATATTGGAACTCAATACATTTCTTGAGGAACTAGCAGTGTTCTTTGTATTTAACCCTGTGACCTATGGGCTAAATCACACCAACCCCTGTGGAAGGAAGATTTAAATCCTGAGCCACAATCTCACAGCACTAGAGGGGCCTATCTTTAAAAGAATGAAATTAGGCACACATAATGTTTGAGAAAGTTCAGATTGGTAAAACTTGCCAGGACAAAAGGACAAGCCTTCAAACTGCTTTACTTAGCAAGATTTGGGAGAAATGCGTCGACTGTACATTCTCTACTCTCATTATATTCTTGGAGTTTGGACTTCCTCTGTTGCTCCCTAGCCACAGATAGGTATCTAAACACAGGGAAGGCAGACTGTTTTCACAGCTGCTAGGACCATGTTATACCTATGTACTGAGGGCCACACAGGGGGAGCACAGTCACTCGACTATTAAAATAATAAGATGTTGCTTAAATCAATAGGTTTTAATTGTGCTGCTTAACATTTGGTTCTGCATCCAGAAAAAAAAAGACTTGCTAGTAAAAGGAGAGTAGGTAGACTTCTTTGGGGGAATCAGAACAGAAAAGAAAGCAACCTTATGAAACCACCAACACTTTGCAGCTCTTTGTCTATACTTGACAGTTTATACACAGCTCTGCATTTCAGAATGTATTAATGCCTCCCAAAATCTAAGCACCTGGTAGGGCAAAATGGCACTTCAGGCATGACTAAGAAGTATCACTAAGAAGATAAAGAAAAAATAGGAGTCCAAAATCTGAGATTTCAATTTTTATTTTTTTTTCCCAACGGGAGACATCACCCCTTTCCCAACTGAATATTGCACTTAAAACATCTGTATTTCAGTTGAGGAACAAACTACCTGTATTTGATATAGGGCTCAGTGTATTTCTAGCACATAGCAAGTCTTTCTTCACTAGCTTATGCCGGCCCATACTGGCCAATGCCATTTGTCCAGTGGCCTAAAAAAGCAATTGTTACCCTTTATTTATGGAGGGACAGGTTAGGATCACAAAAATGATCTTGTAATTGGTACTGCTGGTATTGCCAGATGAGAAATCAAGGATTCTGAAACACTTCAGAAGTTCTCATCCAAATCTACAACTTCTGGAAATTCATGTAGGTCATCCATTACAATGAATGGAGCTTTGCCAGTAGGCCAACTGATGACCTGCCTGTTAAAACAAAAGAAACGCAGCCTGGATCATTCTTTTATTCTTCTGATTCTTTTGCAGATTTAGAAAGTGTAGCACAACTGCTTAAAATAACCCTACTATTTATTATTCCAGGAGCAATGTTTTCTTAATAATACAGTTAAAGTGTGTCTGGAATTTAGAAACACAATTTCTTTTCCCACAACATGCCAAGCAATCAAAAAAGTTACATTCCATATCCAGAAGAAAAATCACAGTTGTTAGAAAACAAGAAAAAGTAAATTAAAAAAAATACTGCTAAGACTAAAAATCTATAAAGTAACAATGACCTTTTTATATACCTCATAAACAGCACAGAGAAAATCCTGCTTCTGCCAAACACTCTAGTTTGCAATGGTGTTCCAAATTTTCATTAGCACAGCAACCATGCTGACTGAAAGCCAGTGGCTCAAACTGTTCACTCACTTTTTCTTCTGGGAAGGGGAAAAAAAAAATAAAAGGAGAAAAAATAATTTTAAAACCCCCAACCACACAAGTTTATTTTATATCACTATGACATCTCTAGGTAGTGAAACATCTACAAGTCACACAAGTCTCTGAATTTGGGGGTTTATTTTGCCCTTGAATGTTTGTGTTATTTAAACAGTTCTACAGATGAACAGCACTGAATATGTCTGAGAAGTAACAGTTTAGGCCCTGGCTCAGGAAAGTGTTAAACATATTAACTTTAAACTTCATTTAAGGAGCTTCCAACATGGTACCTCTTGTTAGGACAGCACATGCATAGGTTGACAAATAAGTACAATATATTCAAGATGATTTTGAGAATAACTTGAGGAATAAGTGTGTGTTTGCACCTGATTTTTCTCAGAAGACCATAGTGAAACATTTGAAGGTTAAACTCTGTTAATTGCTTCCCTCTCCCCTCCCCACCCCAATATCCAGTTCAAACACATTTAAAAATTTCTCAATTTGTCTACCATGACATGAAAACAAAATGCCATAGAAAGCCTTTTAGTTACTTAGTAATATACTTTAAAGAGGAATTTATAGTGTGGCAAAGACAACAGATAGAAGTACTGACTGTGTAAGATTCAGACTTGGATTCTGATTTTACCAATCCCCAAATTCAAGATAATTTGGTCTAGGATTTTCAACTAATAAGCAGATGTCCCATCCAAATACCTACACTCTCAGTTTTGAAGATTATGGTTATTACCTTCTTATCTCATGAGACATTTTGATATATAAGATATTGAAGAGCAGGAGAAGTAGTTGGTGGCTACCACTGATGCTGCTCATGCTGGAATAAAAAAGAATGTGCTAGAATGATCATTACTAAAAAGAGAAACAAGACACAATTCGCTTATTCTTTCTCTAATGTAAAAGTGAGAACCACACCAAACCATTACAACCAAAGACAATCCAAAACATGGGAAAGAGGGATAGAGAGGAAGAGAAGAAGAAGAAGAAAAGATAAACTCATTAGTTCAATGCCTTTCCAGTTCTCTTCTCTGTAATATATAGATGATAAACAAAATTGATTAAGGAGGCTTTGGGTTGGTGTATGATATTGAGGTGTCACAAAAGAAGTCTATTGAATCCTCACCAAATATTGTTTCAGCTGCTTTGAAGCACACTGTAGTCACATAATGTTGAAGGTACCTGATTCCTCATCAGAAATGTTCAACACCTCCTGGGTCTGGGTCCTGTTACAAGAGAAACAGTTGAAAGGAACTGGAAGTGAAAATAATCTTTGTAGCAGATGATGTGGACAATATAAGCTCATTGTCAGAAAACACTGGAAATTAGCAAAAGGGAACCAAAACTGCTCCTTTGTATAAAATGTGCTAATGATTATGTCAGATGACAAAAAAAGCCAAATAATGAAAAAATTAATAATCAAATTTAATTGAAGGGTGCAGTTTTAAAGGCAAGTCCATCTATAAGACTAGTAAGAAATAGCACGAAATCTATAATAATATATAAAATTTATTCTAGTCAGCAATCTATTTTAACAATGCCATATGACTCAGTAGGAATAATTCCTAAGATGTGGTTAAATAGGCAACATTTTATTATTTTAATACTAAATAAAATCATGTTTCCTTGTTTTCTCAATTATTTCTTTCACAAGGGCAGTCATAACCCACCAAGTCCCAAATTTGGCATGTGCCCATATGTGACTTTATTATTTAATTCCACACTCATAAAATTCACAAAGAATAAACCTGATGAAGTACACATGCATCTTAGTAAGTGAAACGGACAAATGAATTCATTGTCTATTGAAGCAGTTTTATAATATGAAAACATATGCTGAACGAAGCTGCAAGCTATTAAAACAAATCATCCAGGCTTTAATTGCAACCTAAATCTGCATTATTAATGTAATAAAATGACCCTAAAATAAATATTATGGAAGTCATGTTGTCCCTACAAATAAACACAGCACGGAAGAGTGATATAATAAATCGCCCTAACATTACCATGTTGTATGTACCACTGTGGCTTCCCACAGAGCTAAAACAATGAGATGTAACTCTTCTCTTCCATAGCTGTGTGCAAAATTCTTCTCTCCCTTTAATTTGCCTTTGTTGGACATGTTCACCAGATTTGCAGAATTCCCACTAACGAGAATCATGGGTGCAACTGGGTTCATCATTGCTATGCACAGAGCAGAACAGTAATACAGGAACATGAGGACAGCACTACCAGCCTGGTCAGGTTTTCTGTACACATTTGCCATCCTATCTGCACACTCCCCATGTCATAAATATTTAGGCCAAATTCAAGGTGACGAACACTCGTGCTCTGCTTGGTGCCAAGGGCTTTCCAACTCCTGCTGCCCTCTGTGTGCTACAGTTCCTACTGTAATGTTCATATCAGCTTTCCCACCATGCCAAGGTGATGAACTTGTATGGAGCAACACAACCACGCTGGGCTCAGCCTCCTCCCCGGGGTCCGTGGATATCTCCAGTTTTGGGGGACATCAAGGCAGAGACATCGGGAGACAGATACTGCAATACAGTGACTAACTCAGCTTCACTGCAAAAATAGTCCCAGTTTAAACAATAAATTTTGGCACTACTGTGTGGCAGCAAATTACAATAGAGGAGTCATTCTTGATATTATCCATGCAAAGATCATTATTCATATGACATTTACATATAAGAATTTGGAGGGTCAGCCATAAGTGTGGGCTTTTTTTTCTTCTGGGCAAGCACTGATCTCCAAATACACGATCTGATATTATTTCTTAAAATAATCTTCTATTTTAGAATACTTGATATGTGATCATGACATTTATGATCTGTTGCAGAGCCTATACTGAAGTCTAGAAACATTTTAACCACAGTATTCACTGCCATTTCCTAAATCATTACATCCCACATTGATTCTGACATTAGAAGAAAGGATGACAGGAGCTCTGAAACAGTTGAATTTGAACAGAAGGCCACAGTTCTTACTTAACATCTATTTTCCACAAACTATGAGGTAACTCAAATAAAGGACTCCTTTCCCCTTCTCTCTAGCCCAGACTGAGAGATATCCAAATCCTTCAGTCCAATTTAAGCACATGAGGACAACTCCTCAGTAGTGTCCCCCTATAAATAAATACTCACAGGTCTCTGTACTTTCTGCCAAACACCACAGGCCACCAGGTCCTTTCTGGACTCCTCCTGTGGGCTGGCCTTGAGCACAGGGTCGAACAGATTGCTATCCACTCTTTATCTTTGACCACCACCAAGCACCAAGGCAGCTCTACTACCTTTCCAGTCTGACCGACCAAACAAAATCCTGAATATTACCCACCTTTTCAGCTGGTGTTTTCCCTGTAGCACAGTCACCATCATCTCTGTGTAGTTCCCAGTGCTTACTGGAATATGCCACTGGGTTTAGTAACATCAGTTCCCATGCCTGCTGCCACTCCCTATATCATCTTCTATGGAGCTATCTACACATTTTGCGAAAGTCCCCTGCTCAGTCATCAAGGAAAAGCATCTCTCATTAAGCAAAGCACACGCCGAGCTAGAAATACAAAATTATCAAGGCTGGAAGACACCTTCAAGGTCATCTAGTCCAATCATCAACCAGCACCATCATAATCACCCGTAAATCATAACTCCAAGTGCCACATCCAGATGCCTCTTGAACAGTTCCAGAGACAGTTACAGCATCACCTCCCTGGGCAACTTATTCCAATGCCTGACCACTCTTCCAGTGAATTTTCTTTTTTTTCTAATATCTAATCTGAACATCCCTGGTGCAACTTAGGGCTATTTCTCTCAACCTTTCACTTGAGACATGGCAAATGAGACTGACCCCCACCTCACTATATCCAACTTTCAGGTTGCTGCAGAGAACAATAAGGTTTCTTTTCTCCTAACTAAACAACCTCAGCTCCCTCAGCCGCTCTTCACAAGACATGTTTTCTAGACCCTTCACCAGCTTCCTTGTCCTTCTTAGAACCTGTTCCAGGACCTCGATGTCCAATTTGAAATGAGGGGTCCAAAAATGAATACTGGACTTGAGGTGTGGCCTCACCAGTGCCTGCAATATCAGAATTCCAAGAAAGAGATTTCTGACTTCTCCAAGGTTACCCAACCCTACAAAGGCAAATAAAGGAAAAATAGATGAGAATATGAGGATATATCCTCTTTATCATACAATATGAGATTTAAACAGACATTAGACCCCTTAACCTTGTTGAACACATAGCTGAGGGTCACCAGGTTTTTCTGCCATATCAGTGTGTGGGCCTAAAGCATTCAGACCTGAATAAAACAGGAAGATGGTAATAGTTTCTGCAACATTCTCTGAATTATGTTGATTCTGCTGATTCTTTGAATTTATGTTGAGTTCCCACTGAGATGGGTGGGGCACTACAGACACTATGCATCCATCATAGACCGCTGTTCTTTGATGCATTTATAAGAAATATATGAAAAGAAAGAGAAGGAAGGCAAGAGACTGTGAAACTGTGACTGGTTGAATAACAGGTGAGCAAGCTAGCTGAGCAAAATTAAAAACTATTGCATGGTAGTGGTCCCAAAACTGCACACCATGATACCATTATATTCTGTATCTTCACTGTCATTTCAGGATACTGATTGTATCTGAGTGAGAGAGTATGTGGATAACAGCACTGGGAAAAAAAAATAGATTGCAACCTACCTGTTCTAAAAGATGCCAATATTCTTAGCAGCTTCACTGAAAGCACAGTGATTAGACTTAAAGGAATAATTCAAATATTTCAATTTCTCACAGTAGCATGCAACTCTTTAAAGTAAAAATGTATTAGAAGGATGCACATTTAACAGATAGCTCGTATACTCACATTCATAAATAAATGAATGACCTGTAAATTTCTGAGCTCCAGATTTTGCCCAACATGATTGGATTTTATTTTATTAAAATTGCCGTTTTTTGCTATATCATGTTGATTTTTCCAGTTTCACTCACAGGAAATAAAATCATTTCACAAGATTCAAATATTATATTTCAATATGCTCAATTATCCTACTTGACTTTGTAATGAAAGTAGGTAGAAGAACTGACACACTCACCATCTCCACTGTACAGTACTGGCTTTTAAAAAT
Organism: Hafferia zeledoni; assembly: GCA_035583235.1. NCBI lineage: Eukaryota > Metazoa > Chordata > Aves > Passeriformes > Thamnophilidae > Hafferia > Hafferia zeledoni. The sequence goes on from JAWWEV010000134.1 coordinate 5,317,364, forward strand.
GTCTCTCAGCAAACTCTAAGTCTTTTCCTGTATAAAGTCAAAATGGTTTGTTTAAACCACAGGTGACCACTTCAACCAAAAAGGCAGCTTTACAAGCTATTACCTCGCTTCCTCTTAATTACCAACTTCCACACCTATGTACATTTACAATTTTTTCACCTACTACTGTCTAACATGAAGACAGAGGAATCACAAGTTCACCACTATTAGCTGGCTTTCCTCTCTAGCTCCAGGGGTGATATAAGATGATGCAGAGTTTAATATGTTGGTCAGTAAATTACAGCTCAAGATTAGATGCGACAAAGGCTGTGTGTAACAGGACTGTGCATTGCAAGTACCAATGTAAAAGGCACTTTACTGAAATTGAAATGTGTAAATTCATTCCCGTGTAGGGAGCTGGCAGGGTGTAGCAATGTACTGCAAATTCTCACTGCTGTTCATTGCACATTCATTTTTTTTATGTAGAAGACTGTAAGTGAGTGCAATCTTAGAACACACATACTGTAATGGTTATAGCACCCTCCTAAAAGGGGAGATATCAGATTTCAGCTGGGAACTGTAACATGGGTCTCCTCCTTCAATGTGACTGTTCTGAAATGCCAAAATATAAACTGCCTTTGTGTGAAATTCAGCCATGCTCTGTGCATGCCTGCCAAATGAAACCCTGAAGGTGAGGTGTGCGAAATACGAAAGCTGTACACAGAGAGTCCTGTGTGACTTAGGCAGGAATTAGAGACAGCTGCCTTCAACTTAGGTGGCTGAGTGCTCGTCTAGTAACAGAAGCAGAGATACTACTGGGATTTTCCTAGAAAGCTTTGGCACCTAAAAGCATTACACACCTCGGAAGGCAGGCAACACTAAATTTTGGCAGACATAAGAACATGTAACTGTTGAACCTGTCACCCTACTTAATTTGCTTTAATGATGGCCCATCTATTAAGGCATATATAAAACATTTGAAACCTCATTTTATACCTGATGCCTTTCTCGCTAGCGCTAGGCTACAAGATCCTGTTCATGTCAGCTCTGTAAATATGCAGGAGTAGGGCAGATGGCAATTTCTAGTTAATGTGTGTTATGTAGACTTTTATTGACACAAAAGTATGAAGAATCTATCCCTCTTTATATTTTAAATTGTTATAGAGCAATAAATCATATTAAAAGCAAGTATGTTTGTCTTACCTTAGAAACCACTTCAAACGATTGCTCTGATTAACTTGAAGTGCTTGTTACTTTTTTATTTTTCAAGGTATTTACACAGCTTAGACATTCAGAGTATGTTTTTATTTTAACCTCTAAATACACAAAAGTATTCTGATTCTCTTTTCATTCATTTCACTTAGGATCTTGGCAAGAAGTAGTTCTTCTTAACTGCAATGTATCTATACAGATCAACATTTTATTCTTTGGAGAAATGACTTCAGAAAGGTCTTAGCAGCTATAAAACATGTTCTTTAATCACATAACTTCTCTGATTCTGGTTCAAACTGGGATTAATCACTCTTAACTAGCTATCTTATAGGCATGATGTGAAAATAGCTAAGGTTTATTCAGAGTATTGCATTTTTTCAGGATAAAGCAAAGCACACCATGTCAGCCATAGAAAAATATTACTCACTTCTGTCTCATCACTTTTAATTGGGATTAGGTGGATTTAGGTCAATCACTTTGGTCAAGAAAATTTATGAAAAATATAGGTCTATTTATATATGATAGAGGTAATTAATGCTTTTTACAGACAGTTATTATAAAACCCTTTCATTTCTCATCTGTCACTGCATCACTGTGAGAAATTCTATGGAGGAAATGAATGGATGGATTGTAATATTGATTTCCCTGGGTTCTCTGGCATATGCTCAGGGCAACACACAGCTCAATATCACTACCTTGTTAATCATCAAACACACACATACAACAAAAAGCTTGTTTCAGTTTCTAAGTTTGTGCAACTTGACCAGATGGTAATCTCAGCCTGACAGGTGTGTCCTGAAAACTAATTTAAATATTTGTAAATAGCAGCACCATTCTTGCATTAGGTGATTAACAACTGCTGGTCCTGTCACTCTCTTTTTAACATCCTTTCCGTCTTAACAAATGTTAAACTTAATAATTCAAAAGAAACCTTTATAAATCCTTTTTCAATCTTACTTACTTGTCTTCATTAATTATCCAGCAACTTCTTTCCCACAGACAGCAAACAGCATAGTCAGGTTGTGAAAATTCTAACTCTTATTTATAGAGCTATATAAATTCAGGGTTTGCTTATCAGTTCAGCAAATATAAGTCCTTGGGCTGAAATTTTTGTATATCTATCCACCTCTTGGTGAAATACCAGATGCAGTTCACTAATTTAAAAAAAAAAAAAAATCTATTACCCTGAAAAAAGTTATGCTTTTTTCATATCTCTCCATTTTAGACCTTATTTAAGTTCCTGTATGAGAAGACTGGTCATGCTAAGCTTCATATACAGCAAACACCCAAAGAAAAGAAGGGCAAGAAGGGAACAGGAAGAAGGGAAGGACAAGTCATGCAACACAGAATGACTTTGGGAGCAGAAGGCAGGGAGGAGAGCAGAACCAGCCTTCAAGGACAGAATGGCAAAAGTGGAAGGAAAGAACAGTGGACATAAAAGGAAGGATGTCACAAGCAGCACACAAAAGGGCAATTTGTGGGTAGGAGCAGGAATGGAAGAGATTCTGGGGCAGAAGGAAAGACCAAAGTCAGGGACAACACAGGGCTGGAAAGAGAAGGAGCAGACAGATCTGTGAGAGAACAGACTCCTCCAAAACTGCAATCAGGACATCATTTTCTAGGGACAAAACCTGTGCTTCCATTCCCCTCTAGTGGCAAGTACACTTTTCAAAAAAACCCACCCTTCAGTAGCATTTCATTGCTGTGGTGGTCAAGGTAATACAGTAACCTAAAGTTCAAAACTTGCCAGTGACCTGTGTAGGGTGTTCATAGAGTTTGCTTTACCCCCTCATCCTTCCATATTTTGAAACATTTTAAAAAACCTTCGAAATTGCTATTAAAAAATTACATAGATGTTAAATATGCAAAATCAAGCAAGAGAAAATAGGATATTAAGCTTTTCTTTTAATATCTTCCAAAGGGCATAGCTAGGATAATTCATTTTGCACTTATATAACATACATTTCCAAAGAAAAGTAGTTCTAGACTGGTTGGTTCTCATGAACGAGCAGATAATTATAATGCTATCCCATAAGATACACTGGGAAATTGCCACTTGGCATTCTGGCACTATCCCCTCTGTGCCATGATATCTTTAATTTGCATGTTAATAAATGTCAAAGTATGCCTTCTGCTCTGATCTGATTTACTTTTTTTTTGTGATCAAATTTCTGTTTTTCTGTACATGTACTTCCTGCACTACACCAACCAAATTATTCATCTGGAAAAGTCATAGAAAATTAAATTCATTTTACTCAATTTGTTTTTTTAAAGGAATATGGATTACACTATACCCAGGGATTCTCATTATGGCAAGAATTAAACACTGATCACATCACAGACAAGATTGTTATAGACACTATACATTCCAGATAACCACACATCTCCAACATGTCCTCCAGTTTTCTTCTGATTCCAGATTTTATTTTCAGAAATATGATTGCTTAAGTGGAAACTGAAGTAAAAGAAGAACTCTGCTGCTTAATATACATTTATTTTTCTATGCATTAAGTTCACAACTTCATTAACTCACTTCAAAGTGAGTTAATTTTTGCTTTGCAGTTCTGGGAAAAATTTAAGTAATCATTTGTCATCACTAAAAATTAGTAACTGTTGGCATTCTATAAATGACCTGATTTGAAATTTAAACCAGAGCAGTCATGATTTGTAGAGTTTATCAAGTGACTCAAAATACAAGCTCAGCTTAATAGGTTCATTAGTAACCCTTACTTTTTTTTCATATTGTTTATAGAAACCCACCATAGGGATATATTCTAAAAGTTAATAAACCTTATTAATCCCATTCCCTTTATCTTTAACTGTTCTTATCCTGACTTTCATTGTAGACTTCTAGAAACCTTGCCTTCACATATCTGAGTTATGTTTGCTTGGGTTTTGACCCCAGAAAACTTTTATAAACAGTATTTTATACTTCAGAACATTATGTTTTTTATTTAAAAAACTTATTTTCAAGAAGGACACAAAATCAGTGACAAGGGTTGCACCTGAATTTGCAGCACAGTTAGAAGGTCTAGGTAAGCTGTCTGATTTGTTAAGTTCATGCTGCTAAGTCAGCCAGAAGAGAGAGCTTCAAAGACAAATGTGGTAAATGACTTAGAAAGCCTGAAACCACCAAATGTCATTTATTTTTTTTTAAGAAAAGCAAATATAAAGGAGGTTCATTCTTGCCGAGACTACTATGGCTTATTTTCATTTGCAATGCAGGGAAAATGTTCTCTGCTTTTTAATTGCACACTTATAAAGTTTTAATTAGCCAAGTTTCAGAAACATGGCAATCCTGCTGCTGAAAATCAGCCACAGTTTTGATTTACAAGTCTGCAAAGGATTACTTGCAGCAATCAGGATGGATTGCAGTGCTTAAGCCCAGAAAGCTCTAATATTATATAAACACAAGCAAATGGTGCAGTAATTGCCCTTCATTGCATTACTTAGAAGATTTTTAGAGGCAACCCAAAGAGAAGTCAACAGTACCTATGTGTCTATGGTAAATAGTATGTGAGAAGGTTGAATCCATGCAGGGAATTCTGTTTCCTTTTTCCTAAATTAAGATGATATTTAGGAGACCTGAGAAAGCCACCTCTGGAACAAAGCATTGCTGGGTCTGAGGACAGAGGAACCTATCACCACACAAAAGAGGCTGTGGAAGAAGAGTGTAGGTTTCCACAGGGTCTGCCAAAATTAGCAGAACATTTAATGCAGATACCACAGTCACAGAGGGGTGGTTTTCTTCCCTACCTGGTTTATCTACAGGGAGTGAGATTTCCATTCATTATATACATAAAGCATATCAGTAGCTAACAAGAGAAAGGGGATGGATGAAAACTGGGAGGGATTTGTAAAACCTGTTAGGTTATGACATTTCATTGCAAGGCAACTTTTCTAAAAGCGATAAGGAAAATAGTTCATATGCCCATTGTTTATCAATCTGAAAAAATCCACAATACTAATGATGAATGTACAACTCTTCCTTTCACCTCTTGAGATATCCACTAACTAAACATGAAGCAGGTACATAGTGTGGCCAGTTTCAGACTTACAAATATGAACTCCAGTAAGCTTACACTGTATGAAGGTGATTAGTAATTTGGTCTGTGTAATGACCTTTATAATTTCTGTCCTCATTGAATTTCTAAGAGTAAAAATTTCCTGAAGATTGAGGCTGGAAGGAACTCTGCTCAGGAACCTGAGGCAACTCCTCCTCCTCCCCTCCTTCATGGGTCTCAGGGTTCCTTCAGCTGTTTCTTACTCTTTTTTCCACTCTCCTCAGCTTGTTTGGAATTTTTGCTGTTTTCTTAAACATGCTTTCCCTGAGGTACCATCAGCTCAGCTGAGGGGCTGAGAGTTGTCCTGTGGTGGGAACCTGCTGTGTCTGGCACGGGGCAGCCCCACCCATCCTTCACAGAGCCCACTCTGCCACCTCCTTACTCTGGCACTGGGGCACCTGCACCACATACATCAGCACAGGTAAATCTCATTACAAAATGTCAGAATCTCGGGAGGATTTGGCAGAGGCTGATCTATGTTTGATGTAATTAAAGGGGTTTGTAGTAAAAACATTGTGGATTTTTCCCAAAATGGACCCCTTGACACTGACTAACCATAGACCCCCAAAGGAAATGGGACACTGTATGCTCGTGTTGTGCTTAAATGAATAATCTCTGTCCTTACCCATCAGCCTGTATTGGTCACTAACCACACAAGTAACTGCCCTGGACATATACTTGTACGTACATATAATAACACTGCTGTACTAACAAGAGCTCACAGCTACTTAATGTGCTAAAGCAACAGCAAAGATACTTATTTCCATAAACCCCTCCATCTGTTATGGTACCTGTTGGTTATCAGAGAGGCATAAAAGCCAGGGCTAGGGTGAAATCACAAGCATACAGGATCATGGTGCTGACCTGACTGTGCACACAGCAAGGCTCTGGCGTTACTGTTGCTGGAATCAGTTCTTTAGCTTCAGGAAGAAGTGTATTCCTAAACTAAGAGTTTATGTTTTCCTTCAAACAGCTTTAAATTACCAGCCCAGAGGTGGATTATTCTACTACACAGGTTTTCAGCTGTAGCAAGAATACAAATTATCCAGAGGTTTAGTGAAATACTTGGGGTGTAAGACACTCCAGAGACACTCAGCCTCCTTCTAGTCAAAGTGGTCTTTCACCAAATCCTGCTTACATTGCAACCAGACACCTGCAGCTGCAACACATTCTCTGCCCAAAATTTGGTTGTACTTATGAGGGTATTCCTCCCTCACAAGGGCATCACAGACAGGCTGCTAATCCCTCCTGAATAACAGCAAAAATGACAAGAAGAACAGGTAGGCATAGCCAAAATTCAAAGAAAGCACAGCAGTTCTAAAAGTACTGCAGGATGTCTAATATCCACACATGTTAAATTTAGCAAATAATTAAACACAAATTCTAAATCCCTTGAACTGCTGGTATTTCAGATAGTTATGTTTGCAAATGTTTTACGAGTAATTGAAAATATTGGATTACACACAAAGAGAATTGTTACAGTCAATACCAACTTCAGCGGCAACGCTATTGTTTAACTCGGTATCACTACTTTACACCGTTGGGCATAAAACTTAAAGCTGATAACAATTTAGTCTGATCAAGTTCCTAATGACGGGGTATTAAATTCTGATTGTTGCAAAAAAACTTTACGTTGGAACAACATGCTACCACAATCAGATAAAATTACTATTCAGTTTTACTGACAATATTATTACATGAACTGAAATTAGAATCCTTAATGTTTCTAAAGAAACATTTGAAATCAAGAAAGAGTTATAGTCCAGCAAATTCCCAGACAGAAAATCTCCCTGTGGTACTGCTACAAGAATTTCAAAATCTCATTAGAAAGCATTTCCATGGTTCTTTGAGCTCTAATCCCAAATGGAAAGAGCCAGATAAAAGGAATGTGGATTTCATAATTTTTCTGTCATCCATACTATTTTTGTATAGGTAGCTTGTAGTCACCTAAAAAAGATTAAGGTGACAAATTAACCCCTCAATTCTACACTAGTAGTATTCATCTGCTGGCTAAGTGTGCTAAAATCTACAGATTTATCTTTTTTAGGACAAATCACTAGGAAGGAGTCAATTATATATTTCAATGTTCAAGGTTCTGTTCAAAGCCAACATGCACATCATGAAAAAAATGCAAAAGTACATTTTCAAAAAAAACCAAATTCCTTTTTAAAGAAGGACAAGTATTTTTCTTTGATTAGTAACTGCAACAAAGATTACACATGCTTCAAGGATATTTACAAGTCCTGAGAATCTTGTTTTAGATAAATGTTGAACTAAATATTTAAGAAATGTCCTACTTTTACTGTGTCCTGATTTTTTTACCTTCTTTTGCTCACCAACAATAAGTTATCATCTCAAGACCACTCCAGCTTCCATTTGGTTCACATTTATACATAAAGCAGGCCCATTGCTGAGTAGTTTTATTTAAGGCTAACTAGACACAGTCCCAGAGGGAAAATGAATGCATCAAATGGTAACTGAAGTCTTGTGATCTTGTTTATGATGACTATGATCTTGGACAGGTAGCTTCATAGTAGGGAACAAAAATTTCATAAATGGCCATGTCTTGGTTTTGTTTTGGCTTTCCAGCCCCTGAGCTGCCCCTCCTTTTCTTTCCACTCTTCAAAGCAGGGGGAAAGAAAAGGAAAAAAAAAAAAGGGGGGGGGGAGTGGAGGGGGCAACTTGAAAGAAAATGAATTAAATTGGAGTATATATGTATATTTCTAAATGCTTACAATTATATGTGCACAATATGTACCCAACATAGGAAAACTTCCAGGGAAAAAGGAAAGGCAAAAGGGAAGGGGAAAACAGGGACAACAAAGGGACAAAACAGAACAAATAGGAACAACTAGACACCCTCACCCACCCTCCCAGCAAACCAGTATGATGCCATGAGTGAACCCAAAAACAGGACTCTGAGCCAAGTTAATGTGGGATAAGACAAAAAGGTACATTCTTCAATGTCCAGGCTTAGGGCTTTTAGGAATACATGATGACATCTCCGTGCCACCCCGAACACTGGTTTCCATGGTTTTTATAATATTGCCCACCCAATCATTACTTTACACATTTCCCAGTCCAGCCCCAGTCCCACCCCTGTGCCATCCCCCAGGATTTGGGGCTGGGGTTGTGGGACCCTCTGTTCTTCATCAGCTCCTCTTCCTCAGGCTTTGGAGTTTTTCCAGTGTTCTTAGACTCAAGGTTGTTGACTTATGTTTGGTCTTATTCTGCAGACCTTTCTGATAGTCGTCAGCATTCTACCTTGAAGAGAGTCTAAATAACTAAGAGAATTTGAGCTACTAATCTGTGGTAGGGGTCAGGATGTATAAACAATGAACTTAGGCTGCCAGAATACTAGCACATTAAATCTACTTTTGCTACAGTTACTGTGTTCCTAAAATCTACAAAAATGAAAAATCAAAAACACCTTGGCATCAGTACAATACAATATTACCAATGACTCTCAAAAGAAAGCCAGCTCTTTCTCACACTCTCTTTCTCACGTTCTCTTTCTGATTGCCTGCGTGGCTCTGACAAGGGACCAAAAGCAGCAAACTCCCTGCTTGCAACCCTCACCAGAAGAAGACGATTGGCCACGTCCTATCTCCCTCTCTGGTATCCTCCCTTGTCACGTGGGAGGGAAAAAACAAGTGGGGAATACCTTGGAGATGGGCCTTTCCCTAGTTACACCTGGTTACTAGGGAAGGCCTGGATCAAAACTATCACAGGCCATATTTAAGCATTTGTTTTAGCATATCTGGAAATGTCATAATCTTTTTTTTTTTAAATGTAGTCATATTTACCCTTAAATCCTGTTTGATCCATGTTATTGTACACACTCACACACAAAGGGAAAGAAACAGAGAGAGAAGTTTTATGTCATATGTAACAGCACTATATTCCACTTAAGGAAGTTTTAAAAAGATGAAGCATTGCCTCAAAAAATTTAAAGAACCCTGTCTTTGAATTAAATGGAGAGGTGTTTATTTGCTCTTAAACACAGAAATTCGATTTTGTCATATATATAAAGAGTTATTCCCATTTGATTTAAAACACATCTAAGATCTATTCCCAGTCTGAGGATGTTCAAATGAGCCACTAGTTACCTTGAACATGGGTGAAAAATATTCTTTGGATAGATTTGTACATTTTAAGGCCAAAAATACCATTTTGATTATCTAGTCTGATTTCCTGCACAACAGTTAACACATACCTTCCTGTAAAGACCCTCAACAAGTGATTTCTTCATCAAGCCTCTATTTTCTGATTTAACTAGATCACGTGGTTTATAAAAGAACTAAATTTCATTAATTCAATGTTGACTTGCTTTTAATGTCAGTTCATGTAGAAAAGGGCCCAATTGACTTCTGTGACTACCAGAATAGAAATGAGATGTTCAGCATATGGGACCAAAAAATACACTTTAGAGCTTTACATTTTCTTGTTTCTGAAACTACCAAATCATAATCAGTTTATTTGCTTCTCCTAAACCTTTAAAGTCTTATTAGACCTTAGTTCTTTGATATTGATGATAGGTTTCAGAACCTTCTCAGAATATTAACACCAGAGACACGTTCCTCATTTAAAAAGCCTGAAGAAGACTTGATCAAATGATTTTCATTAACAAGTGGAACAGACATTTTTCTTGTCACTTGAAAATGCAGCATGTCACTCCATGGACTTAAAACTGCTTTTCCATTCATTCGCCTGCCTAGAATCAGCATCAATAGAAACAGAGCACTTAAACTGAATTTCCTCTCTTTCTGCTCACAAGACCAGGGTGTTCAAACAAGGCTGAGGACATTTTACCTCTGAAACCAGTAAAAGAGGTGACTCAAAATTGTGTCTGAATTTACTCAGCTCTAAGTCTACAGACAAATGCTGCTGGTGGTTGTGCCACAGACTTCAATTACCTTTTTCCTCATTTCAAAGGCACCTGAGCAGCTCTAAAATTCAAGGTGAGCATGTGTCCTGATGCATTGTTTGTCCGAAGGAAGAATACAACAAACACGACAACTGACAGAAATTTCCTTTCTTTCCAAAACTACACACAGTTTATTTAATTTCCAGTGCCTGGGACTTCAGCAGAGCTGATTTATTATACTGCTACACAAAACCAGACTGATACACCAAGTCCCACAGCTGACCTCTGGTTCAGAAACATCTGGTCTAATGACATGAAAAAGTTCACTACATCTGTACATAGTAAATCAATTAGTCATAATGGAACTTGGCAGCCAATAATAAAGAAGTATGGAACACAGAGTAAGTAATGATGGCTTTTACTGAGTTTAAAGGTACTTTAGGACAGACATGGTTCAAGGGTCTTCTTTCCTAGGGTGTCGCCATCTGTGTAACATTAATGATTAAGACAGATTCCAGGTCCCGCTTACACAAACAAAATATAGTTTACTTTTTTCTTTGTTTTTAGGGATGAAGTCCTCATGCTCTGTTTATATCATCTTCTGTTGGCTCTCCAACAGCAGCAACAGCAAATCCTTCTATAGCTACAGGAGACTCTCATGTTAACAGTTGGCAGTTTATAAACTAAGGTTTATAAAGTCAATATCTTCTTTAATCCCTTGGATGACTCTCTTAATTATATTTTTTTTATCTGTCTCTACAGAGAAGTTTTATCAGGATAAGCTGCATTTCCTTAAAGCACATCTATTAATTTGACCTCATTTTACCTTATGGTTTATATCCTCTGACTTGCTGGAGAACAAACAAAATATAGAAGATAGCCACGCTTTTTAATTTCACCTGAAACTACTACAGCCCGTGCTCCACAGGTATCACAAGTGACCAGAACAACACTCCAAACACTTGTATGTCTGGCACCTAAACCATTTTCTGTCCTTAGTCAAGAAAACAGGTAGGTACCACACCCAATAGGAACAAGATCATGTATTGTACTGACAGTGTCTCAGTCTGGAACTCAGCAGTTCCGAGGGAAGTCCTTGTACCCAGAGTCCCAGTGTGAAGTCTCTTCAAAGTCCACTTTACTCTTAAGACAAAAGGGTAGTCTTGACCCTCATTTACTGAGCAACCCAGTGCTCAGATATACGTAGTAAATGGTAGACTGGGATTAATTTTCCTCCACAGCTGTATAGTTCTCACTTCCCAGGAGAGTACCTTTCCCCATGGCTGCATGGGAAAGAAGGAGAGTTCACTCTTTTTATTCTTCTATCTTGAAATAAAGAATTTAAAACTTAGAGGTGAAACCTGAACAGAAACTTACACAATTGAATCTTCTAGGGAGAGAGACCTGAGGTATTTTTAAAAATATTTACTGAGCTGAGCTTTTCAGAGACCTGACCTGTAGGAACATCCCGTTTGGGGGCTCAGTTATACAACAAATTAAGACATCTACCACAGTTAAGTTCAGGCATGAAACGAGGTGCAACTAATAAGGTATAGGCTTTGGGGAGCTTTGCCTTAGAATCTGTTTTGCAATCTAATATTTTTGTGATTGCACTGTAGGAAGGTTGAGTTTGCTCAATAGACATGAAGGAATCCAAAATGGATTCTCTGTTGTCTGATCGGCCATAACTTACACAGAGTTTGTTTCTGTGGATAAGCTCTCGTTCTGTGCTTATTCCTCCACACTGATTCTGTGTTGTCTAGATGAACTAGTCCTGATTTTTCCCACTCAGTGGGGGCATTAGTGCAATATCTTTGCTGTATTTGGCCTCTATTTTGGATAATAAAATCTCTAGATCCCTAATTCTCCACCAAATGTGGATAATTGGTTCAAAAGTCTAGGAGGAATAGCGTTCTTGGGTATTTGTTTTTGTGGGAGACCTACAAACAGACATTCAGTAGGTAACCAAAAAAAAACGAAAAAACCCCCCAAAAAACCCCCAGAGTGACTAAAGCTTTATCTTTTTAGGAAATAAGGCTAAAAAGCAAATTATTAAAATTAAAATATTTATTAAAGAAATTATTAAAATTAAAACAAAAAACGTCTTCTGTCCTTTAATGACTGTAATTGTTTTTCCTTATTTTTGCCTTCCATTGCTTCTTTCCTATTTTTCAATAAACAGATTTTTCTTTTCTCTCCACATTTTGGAGATGATTCTTCCTTTGTCTCTTATCCCTTTTACCAAAGCACCTTTGTTAAATGCTTATTTAGGGACAGCAGGGCCTCTAGTGTTGCTCCCGTTAATATTTTAAAGGCCTGTTCAGTGCCCTCCTCCATGAGCCCACCAGCAATAAACAGCACTATCTAACCATATTAAGCTCTCTGTTGCTTTTTATTTTATTGTTGGAGCCTAGAATTGAAAATAAGAGTTTTAAGAGTCCTTCCTTGATGAGTAACTGATGTATGTTTAGTTGAGCTGGTGCAGTGTTCTTTCTTTTATGGTTCAGTTGTGTTTTCATAGGATTAGAGGAAGGATCTAATTAATGCACCAAATATCAGTTCCAGCTGCAATGTGCTTTTTCTGCTATGACTTAGCATGTTCTGGTGCTCTGGTGTATTTATAGTTGGAAAAAAATAAATTACTGTTTTACATAACTAATAGCTCTAAAGCATAAAAAGCCATAAGAAAAAAAGCCCACCACATTTAGTAGGTTGCTCAGGAGGAAAAAAAAAAAAGAGGCTAGGGAGCATCAGGTTGGAAAGAGGAATATTAACTCTGCAGCCTGAAAACTGGTAGATTTTTGACAATGGTATTCAAAACACAGTGAAATACAATAAGATTCCCTCAACAGCTAAGGAAAACACACAGCTCTTATGTGAGCAGTACTTTCCTCACTTGTATTTAATTTTGAACTAACAAATTGAAAAACTGCTCCAGCTGACCCAAGCATACAGCTACTATATCTGTGTAGTTTCATGCTGTTTGCATTAGGAGGTGAAGCTGGCAGCAGCATCAGACTGCACTTTGATGCGATCTCACTTAAGCTACAATAAATGTGCACAAAATCCTGTCTTCCCTCAGCTCTTCACAGATCCATCAGGAAGAGATGAGAGTGTTTGCTTATATTTCCAAGACTCTTTCCATCAGATGTTCTACCCCAAACTTTACCCTGCATGCTCACTGTCTCTGACCATCTCTCTCACATGTACTAGTTCTCTGGAAGAAGAAGCAAGTCTGAGCATTTCTTTGGCTTGCTTCCAGCTACAACATGGGCCTCTCCATGCACTGCTCTGCAGTTCTCTTTTTGTGCTCAAATTCTGACTCTTTCTTGTATACACATACTCCTCCACTAAAAATATTCCCTGTATGTACTCAGACCCCAGGGAAAACTTCAGAATCCAGCATTTGTGTGGCCTAGTGCTTCAGGCATTTGCAGACTAGGCAGAGGCTGCCTAAGTAATAACAAATTAAAGTGCTTCTGACATTTTGCTAACAGCTCTCATGTTTATCGGTTCCAATGAGATCTCCTTCAACTCTCAATACCATAACAGGCAGATTCACTTAAAAGTAACAGTAATACACAAAAATATTAATTTTAGAATTTTTAACTTATATTATCTCTATCCCATTCCAATGCTTATGCAATTACAAAAAAAGACTTGATAAAAGCATCATACTTTACATTTAGTGGTTAAATAATACTGAAGAAGTATACTTAGATATTGCAAAAAGGGAAAACATAAATGAAACAAATGTTTCCATCAATAAGTTAAAAAATGGTCTTGAGGAAGATTTTTTAGTTTCCCATTGTGAAAAAGTGATATCTTTCCTTGAAGACTAAAATCCATCACTGGATTATGAGGGGAAAAATGAACCTTTGGGTGGAAAATGGTCTTTACCAGAGCACACTGATAACAGTCACATTCTCGTAGGGAAGGCAATAGTTGGAATTTGATTCATACATCTTCCTGGCAGGCAGAAAGAACATCACTGATCTGCTACATAGTAGGAATTGTGAGAAAACAAAATACACCCAGTGATGGGGAATGTGAGAGTGAATCTGAAGCTAAAAATTTTCTGAAGTGAATTTAGCAGAGTTCCAGACATTCTCATTGGAGTTTCGTGTTTTTCTGACCGTAACTTTACCTCTTTGCTCATAGTTGCTGGACCAGCTACAGCTGCGTATATGTCACTACATCTCATTTGCCCCTCAGAAGACAGTCAGAGCTCACGGAGGTGAGTGACAATCACTTCTATAACTGCACTGTATTATTCCTGAAATTTCAGACCTCCCAGCACTCTCCGAGTTATCCTAACTCCTTCACCGTCCAAAGAAATTTTACCCCAACAAAACATAGAATACCTGGAGTTGGCAGGGGCCCACAAGGATCATCGAATCCACGTCCTGGCTTTGCGCTGCACAGGATGACCACAAAAACCAATTTGGACTGTCAGCTAATGCCCTGACTTTTCATCAGGGACTGAGACTTTTTCACTCCCAGTTGTGAACTAAAAACCAAATTCACTTGCACTTGTTCAGAACTCTTTAGTTAACACTTTGATTCCTACTATCTGTACTCAGATTGGCTTTAAAGCAGATCAGCTGATTGAAAAGTACTTTCTTCTCTCCATTCCTCAACTTAGAAGCCTTGCCTTGCTAGACCCTCTTGTTAGTTCCAGGCCTTGGCTATCAACCTATATTAGCATCAACAACAATCTCTTCCTCAGCTTTTAATGGATTTTTGTTCAGTTATGCTTTGACATTAACTGTTTCCTTCAAATGTGTGTATTTTTGAGTTACACTTTGCCAGCGTTTCTATTTCCTTAACAGTATTACAGGCTCTTATTCTGATTGACATCCTACATAAAATTTCAGCTTCATGTTGCTGTTGTTCATTTCTTGGCAATTTTTATCACACTTGCACACTTAGAAAAATACAGATGGTAAGCAGGAGACTATTCCAGAGGCTAGACTTTTGAGAGGTCAGCTGGCCAGTAGACTACCAGAAAATCAAAGGCAAAAGAAACATTAGAATTCAGTAAGGCCTAAATGACAACTTTAATGATTTTCAATATTTAACAAAATCCACCCCAAATCCCTCAAAATCTTGTTTCTTTTCTTTGATACTTCACCTTAAACAGAGATTTTTTTTTTTTCTTCAAAAATGAGAACAAAAAATGCAATTCTTGCAGAGTATACTACACTTAAAAATCACCTCTGAAAAAGTAACCCATAATTTTAAGGCATGGTCTTTATTTCATATTTATTATTCTTTGGACATCACAAGTTCACCTTTAACAAGCACTGACTACCCATTCATTGCCATTATCCCCATTTCTACTTCTGTTATTAGAGACACAAGTGTCCTTGGAACCCCAAAACTGAAAATACAATGTACAGAGCAGCTGGAGCAAAGGACAGAAAAGGCAGAATTTGGGAACCACACTAAGCTCTGTGTGCATCTCTTTCCTCCCTAGGGTAGGCTAGAAAAAGCAGAAATGTTCTCTGCCTTGCACTCAGTCCTATGTTTCTCAAGCTGAGGTTGACCTACCTGCCTGTCCCTACAGCAGGCACTAACCTTGCCAGTCAGGAAAACAGGGAAGCAGCAGTAAAGGGGTCTTCTCCCCAGTTTCCCAGACATGGAGGATCTCATGGATCTGGGGACCCACCTGGGAAGACAAACACTTTTCCATCACCTACTACTCTTTGAGGTAGAAAACTCTGACAGAGATTTACATCAAAGGATCTGGGGAACTGCACTGGGGGCAATCAAATGCCAAATTAGAATACTTGGGTGCTATTTCAAGAATACCACTGGGATGGCACCTGCTTACCTTAGCTTAGTCTATTTTTAACTTAATTCAGCTAGATAGCAAACTTTGATGCATGCAGATCTGTTTCCAGAAAAACTAACATAGCATTTACAAAAACTGGGTCATTTGAAACGCTTCTCTGTTTGGTTATTTGCTGACTTAGAATAATTTCCAAGGAGACATTCTGAAAGCTGTCCAACAGCTTCTGGCATTTGGGAGGGAGGCCACGCTCACTTTATGTGGGTCACCTTTGCCCTCAGATATGTGATTTTTATTTCAGTGAGATTCCTACATTGTATACTATCACCCAAGAACAAAATTAATTAAGCCCTTTGTGCCCAATTATTGGTTCTATTAATACATGCTGAATTACCTATCTCCTTCCAAAAATGTCTTCTATTTGTACAGAAAATACGGACTACATTCACTG
>JAWWEV010000134.1:5338787-5391696 GCA_035583235.1 Hafferia zeledoni
AACGCACGCAGAGTCAGTCTCGAGGAAAAAAGACAACGCAGAAAGAACCGTTCCTCACCAATATCACCTAAAGAGACTTTCCGCTGTGCCTTTTGTGACTGGACCTGCCTATCCCGTATTGGCCTTTTTATCCATCAGCACACTTGCAGCAAGCATGGGTAGTGCCCTTCCCAAATCTTCGTTCACGAAGCCTAGCCATGATGATGTGAAGTAGTTCAATGGGGCTGTTCAAGAGTGTTAGAAGTTGAATTCCTTGTTCAAGAAACCTTTTCTTTAGTCCTTCACTAAGAAGGCTGTCCTCAAGTTAGGTTTATTTCTTTCTCACCTCTCCCATTGATACAGGTGTAGTTCTCATTTCCAGTCACACTCAGTGCTCATAGTTGTGTTTGAAGATGCTTTGGTGACCTTATGACACTTTATTGATACTTGACAGTTACTTTGAACTGGATGGAAGCCCCACCTGGAACATAATCTCTACTTTTCCTTAATTATTAAGCTGCTTTAGTTATTAAATTGCTAAACAGGAAAATTACAGTACATTGAAGTTCCTGGAAAAGACATCCCTTCTCAATATAGGTAATATTCTAAAATGAGGTCTCACATGTAAAATACCCTGGGAGAAAAAATCAAATTTAGTTTTCATAAAAGCTTAAATGCATTACTCTAGCTTGCTTTCACTTGGTAACTTTTCAGCTCAAGCCCAGACAATGCAGACATTGTTCTACCTTCAGCTGACAGCAGAAATATCTGGGATGTGCAATAACTTATGGAGTGATCTGATGAGAGATCAGCCAGCCAGCTGAATACACAGGCATACAACCTTCTCCAAAGACAAACTCTGCAAGCCTGATCCTGAAAGGTGCCAAGAGCCTCATCTCCTTCTGGCTGCAGTGGGAATTGAAAGCAGACAAAAAGTTGCAAGAGATGATCAATACCCCCAAAACATGGGCCCTGCAGGGACCCAGATTTCAAATGCCTGGTTCTCACTGCAGATGTGCAACAAAAATAAAACTTCCCTACAGCTCTGAGAAGTTATTACATTTGAACAGAAAACATGGCCAAATCTTAATGCTTATAGGAATATTAGATTTTCCTAAAATATAGGAGCCAGCAAGACAGGTGAGTTTTAAAACCAGATTGAAAGCAAAGTCCATGAATTTACTAGCCAAGGGTGATAGTTAATTTGCCTGTGATTCAAATTTCAAAATCATCTTTCCTCAAAGGAGCCATGGGGGAAAAAAAAAAGCATAACCCACCAAATGGCAGGTATACAACAAACAAGACTCTCAGATAATTTTAAAAACAAGGCTGCCATGGCTGTTCAAAGTGTATATCCATGATGCACATGGGTAAGCGGCTCAGGCAGTTGACACAGTGCAAAGATAGTGTGCCTTTGACTGACAGGGAATCTATATAATTGTGGGGCTCAGGGATATTCCCTGTGATGGCATGAAAAAGATGCTGTTCATATGCCACCCTCCTTCCATCAGGGCAAACCACACTGGAACCAGGAGTCCCTTTTTCAGAACAATGCCCTGCTCGACGGCTCATTTCATTTTTGTTCACTTGTTGGCCCTTCTTCAGATTCTTGTACTACTCCTAGTTGTGTGCAGCATTATTTCAAGGAAAAGATTAATGCCTCACCTCTTTCAGTCAATTAACCAGCATTTTATTACTTTATTTTAGCCTAGTGCTTGAAGCAAAACATGGTTTTGCTTCAGAGAGAACAAATACAAACCCCGAATCTACTTAATTTCTTTTTTTTAAATTTTTTTTTTCCAACAAAGTATTCTATCCAACAGGCTATTATCCAAAAGATTTGCACTATAATTATTTTTTTACTAAAAGTACTATGGTTGCCATGCCGTTAGATAAACTCTGCATTTCTGCCTTTAGTCAGCTTTTTATCCAGCAGCTATTTTTTTTTTTTTTTTGTATTTGTGCTGTTAAATCGGTATCTAGGCACAATTTTTGATCATTTACAAATGATTTTCAATTTTTGGTTTATTTACTAGTTTTGAAAAATTATGGCAAACAGCTCTCAAATATTACAGAAGACTTACTATTAAGAAGCTACATAAATAAGCAATTGCTCATACACGTTGATGGCAGGCCAAGGATCCACTTTACAAATTCGTACCCAATATATTTAAGTGAAAATAGGTAGCTAAGCAGGGTATATGAAAGAATAAAAATGACATATGAAACCAAATAAAAAAGATCCTTTCAACAAAAAACACTAACTATGTATGACTATTCCAGATGTTTCCTGAGATGAAACAAAACATGCAGCAATTGTTAACAGATTGATGATAGAGGATTAAAATGGATGGAAAAAAATTCCAAGGCACTGAATATATGTGACACCTGAAGGCTTCAAGGTTAGGCTGGGAGCCCAAGAGAACAGAGGATCAAGGACGCTGGTCATCCATCAGGTAAATGCACAAGACTAAAGGAAACTCACTATCAGGGAAAACACTAAGGAACATTCGTGAATGGGAGGGGAATGAGTATGTCCAAATGTATGGAAGAATTACTGCACTTGCTTTGTGCATTTATTCTTACCTCCAATAAGATAAAGAACAAGATCCCAGAGCATTTAAGTGCATGGTGGCTTGGGATCCAAGGTTTTGGATTTGATTACAAGGTCCACAAAGACTGCATTTTTTACCTCTGCAGTAACAAGAACCTAAAGTTACATGCAGCTGAATTGATTCTGTAACAGACAAAACCCAACATATGGTATTTTGATGTCTTTGTTTTAATCCTGTAGTTCCCATTTGTAACATTAAAATACTTAAAATCCTCTAATAGTTTTCCATCTTTGTTCCTTACTCTTGAAAGTGCTAAGCTAAACAAGATAAAATGCACATTCCATGCAAGTCACCATCCCATATTTCAACATAAACTAAAAGGCTTGTTTGTGTCTCCTAAAAATGCAGTGCAAACACCCAAACAAATGTGTGGAACAACACCTCTGGGAGAGGTCACCACCTTTTATGAATTGCAACATATACAGGAGATGCACAAAGAAATGGAACATTGTCTGTGCCATCTCTCTTAAAAATGGACTAGAGTTTTTATGATGTCCACATTGGTAACAGCAGCTACAGCAAGTCAGATAAACTGTCACTCATGCTATGACAGTTCATACCATGCGAGTACAGAGATGTTTCTTCGTTTCCTTACACAAAAGCTTGACTTTAACCCACAGGTAAAAATTAGTCATCCTTTATAAATTGTCACTGTTAGGGTTCTACTCTACTTTTGGCCCCAAAGACAGGAATGGAGGCTAAGTTATCTGACCTGGTTAAACTGCTCTTAATGCTCCTCTCCCATCAGAAAGGAAATGAAATTGAAACCTTTCACAGGGATGTGAAAGATTTCATTTATCTGCATTTTCTCCTGCCAAAGCAAAAGCACCCTATGGTAAAGAGTGACATAGACTTGCTCAGTCTCAGTAAGAAATGGAAAGGAAATACTGGGCTTTTCTCACATACCTTTCCAGAATAAAAGTGAAAATTTTAATATAGTTTTTCACAGTGAATAGTGGTGATATTTTCTATTTATGCTTCACTCACTTGAGATATCTCAAAAACAGTATATCTATGCCATTTTCAACTAGCACTGAAATCCCTCCATTCTGTAGAGTTCTTCCAAGAGTCTTACCTGATTCTCACATGTGAAAATAGATTCAAACTGAAACTTTCTCATTACAAAGTTAAAATCATTATCTATTTCACTCTCTTTGACACGGTACCTGAGCACTTAAACAAGATGAGAATTGGATTTCTCATTTTCCACAATTATGTTTTATAAACTCTAGTCATTTTTTACCAATTTTCAGGCATAAGTAATGTCGCAAATGCACTTGAAATTAGAACTACAAGAAAACTAAATTATTAGTATGATAAAATATATTAAGTGAAGCTGCTTGAAAATCCAGTAAAAAGAAAAACTATTCTCTGCACCAAGAGAAGGGAAAGAAATGGCCTTGGGGAATGAGAAAAATTGGATGCATGGAATTCTTTATCTACTTTATTCTTTTATAGGTTTCCCTCTCCACCCCAAGTAGTGGAATAAGTTTTCTTGACATTTCTGGCATAAATGCCTCCATTGACGCAGAAGGGGAATTGAAACCTACTAACTGAAAACATCAAATGCTGACGCAGATTCATTGCACAAAAAAATGAGTTAGGATCCCAAAGTGGTTTGCAACAGCCACACTTAAAACCTTGATGCCGTTTTGTTCCTTACCAAATGGTATAATTCTTGTCCTTTCCTGCTCCGCTGAAGCCATTATCAGTACAACTCATCCGGGGCTCCGTTGGTCTCCCAACTCCCACAGTGGATTAAGTATTTACTGGCTGAGAGTAATTCAGTAGTGCTGTATTTCCACTGAGGAAAAAGAAAAAAACAGTAGCTGAGAGAATCCAAAAGAGGGAGAAACTGAACAGTCAGCCTAAGAAGAATTTTCTAGGAATATTTTTCAGTTTCATTGCTAAAAAGATTTTACTTTCAGAAAGTACAATTATGATAATTCAGTCTGACTAAATTTTACTGTCTCTATCCTCCAGCTCAATTTTCAACCTGTTGAGTAACCTTGTCACTTCCCCTCTTTACAGCCTCTGCCGGAGCAAGAATACCATTTATCTCCTGTGATCTGAAATCTCTTGATCTCCAAAAACTGGATGTCATCCTTTAGGAAAACTTGGGGAATTGCCAAATGATGTTAAAAAACAGGACCCGTGCTGACACTTCACATGAGAAACAGCTAAATGAACCAAGTGTCATTTTGTGGTAAACTTAATAAAATGTTTTGGGGTTTGGTTTTTGTGTTTTTTTTTTTTAATTTAAATTAGAAGTATCTCCTTTTTCACTGCCAGGCCTAAGAAAAAGCTATAACATTTTGGCCTATGAAGAAACTTCAGAGGAAAAAAAAACCCCGCCATTATATTTAAGTGACAAGACCATTTTTCAGGGCATTCAGTGAGACAAAAAATATTTACAAAATAATAATATAATAAAATAAATATTGGTTTAGTCCTTGTATTTAAGTTATAATTAAGATGATAAATGCTCTAAAAATTTCCTAGGGTGGCTGCAAAAAAGAAAATCAACACTATATACCTTGCTGTCCTTAAACCTTAACTCTTTTAGAATTTTTGTTATAGTCTCCCAACTTAAAAAAAACCTAAACATTCCTTCTTGTCTTAGTTACACTTTCTGCCCTTAACTCTGCTCGCAACTGCCCTCCTCACCCACACTCTTCTTGCTAAATCAAAGTACGACACACACATCTTGAGCATCCTTACACTCTGCTTCAGCTGCCTGTGAAGAAAATGGTTTTTGCTGTTAATTCTGTAACCTTACAAACTCCCAGGAGGAGTAGGTGGACCTTAGCTCAACAAACTTGCTGAAAAGCAGAAAACACACCTGCAGCTCTATTTTCAGAGCTACGGGATCTGCAAGTGTTAGAGATGTGTGTCTAGAATATTTGTGTAACATCCCAGGCAAGTCTGTATCTTTTAGACACTGTGTTGGAGTAGGTGAAGAATAAATTTTCCCCAAAGAATTCACCTTTATTTTACGCTGACACCAGTACACATGGGACCAGAGGTTTTGGCTGCCTACTATAATATGAATTATATTATACTCTATAACATATATGCATATAAAAAAATTAAAATAGAGTTTATACAGTGTGGTAGCTCCACAGAGGAATTTTGTCAATCCTGTTTAAAAAAATAAGATTTTCTTACAAGGATTAGAAAAGCTGCCAACAATCTGTCAGTATTACCATGGCATACAGACTCATCCCTCTGACATGGCACTTATTTTTATTATATTTACAATTTTAGTATCTCTCTCTGATGCCATTATCATAAATTTAAGTCAGAACACTGAAAAATCTGTCCTTATAGATGTGTTGAAAATACTATTCAGTTAAAGAGTGCCTGCTTGAGATTCTTACCATGTAGTATCTTGTCCTTCCTTCCTTTCCCCACAACCCTTCTGTGCAATGTAGCTAAAGCTGCATTAATAGCACTAAAGAAAACTTTCCAAAGTAGCATCTTCCACTTGCCCATCTAAGATCTTTCATTACAAAACTCAGCAGCTCATCTGTCTTTCGAAGTATAACTCTGTGGTTTTTAAGAAAGCCCAGAATCTAAATTTGCTCACATTTTGCTTGTTCAGACACAACAGGTCTGAATTCATGAGGTTTTGTAGGCACTTCAAGGATACCCTAAAATTACATTTTATGAAATATTTTCCATGAACATCAAGTTCCCTGATTCCCTCCAAAATTTAGATAGCTACTTTGCAGGAAACCAAACTGTTTGGTTTTTTGTTTTTTCTTTTAAATAGCTTATTTTACAAAACAACTAATTTATAAATTGTAGCTATTACCAATAAAAGCTTTCTTTGTGTTGATAATCATTAACATAAAGTGATGCAATTAAGAATTTGATAAAAACAATTTGATGCTGACTTAAAAATACAATTCTCTAAAGCAGCAAAAAAAAATTAGAAAAAAAATAGTGGTTTTCTGTTTTCATTGAACTCATCAATATCAGTAGTATCTTTATAAATACACTATAGTATGGAAGAAATTATCACTAGATACTTGGCAGCTTTTTATCATACTAAATTATTTTAGAGTCTAGCAAGACATAAGGCCATTATAATTACATGTTGTTTGTTTGCATATTTATGTTGTCACAGTATGAATGTTTGTTAAAGCTAGCTCACGATGCATCAGCCTCACTTATAGTTGCCACATCAAGTACAAATTTCAGACTAAATCCTGAGTAAAGTTTCATACCATCTGGGTCTGGTCTCACAGGGCAGGGAGCCCTTGTCGAACCTCCTACTGCCTTTTGCTTGGCTGACCTCAGGAAACGTGTCTTGCTCCTTGTGTCCAGTCCCTACCCCATCTCCTCCTTGCAAAATATTTACAATAGGATCCTATTCACTTATTGCTTCATGAGGACATTGTGTATTTATTTTTGTCAGCAGAAATCCCAAAGTATGCCTTTATTTCCTAAGAATAATCTTTTCAACAGCAATAAAGAGGAAGAAATACTAGATCAGCAGTAATGAGAAGAGCTGTCAGAAGACATCAATGAAAATATTCAAGGTACCCCCTTAATTCTAAAATATGCACTTCCACTTTTAAGTAACTGGTTTAGCTTAAAAAACAACAACAACAACAAAAATACAAAAAACCAACAAACAAAAAACCAACAAAAACCCCCAAACAAACAAAAAAAACCAAAAAACACCCACACCTCTTTATATCTTTGATATTTATATTTTCTTAATACTTTAACAGAGATTTCAGTGCCATGGTGGTGATTACAGCCCTGCAATGCAGTGATATCCTCAGCTGCACAGTCTGGAGGAGGCTGTGGTCTGCTGGTATCAAGCTGGCTCTCCAGCTGAGAACACTTCTCTTCACTGCAGTATTTCTTTTCTCCTTGCAGTAGTATCATTTTCCTCCTCATGCAGGGGCCAACAGTCCCCAACTGTTCAGTCAGCTATTATTAAAATACCAGATTATGAATCTTGATTAATTCTTCATTCTTCAGATCCTCTCCAAAAGAGGGCAGACATAGTCAGGTAAAAGAAAATAAATGCTAGAATAAGTGAATGCTACATTTAGTTGATTCAACTCAGCAATAAGACCTGTTTACAAGCTTTCTTTTCCTGCCCAATAGCCTAAAGACTTTTTGTTCTTTTCAATTTATTTTATTTTAGACTATTTTCAATTAGATTATTCTTAGTCTCTCTAGCTGTTTAATTGGCACCTCTTACCACAATGCATGAAAGCCTCACAATTTTCAAAGCACTTTTTCTTCCTATTTCAATGACTTTGAATCCTTTATTGGTCACAAGGCATTGGGAAGATCTACATTCCAAACCAACTGCCTATGCACCCTCTACTAAGCAGTCACTGGAGAACATTTCACAAGGCACACTTAAAGCGGACATCAAAACTTAAACTTTATTCAGTCTAGGCGAGCAAGTCCCTCTGGTCCCATAACTCTCATATGATTCTGTCCAAGCTTCTATACTAAGGGAAAATCCCTCTTGCCTAGCAGTGTATCCCTGTAAAAGGAGAAAGCACAGAAGTAGACCCCTCCCTGTTAAGAGGCCACACATACTGGCAAATACTGTATGAAGATGACAGTACCCACACACACTGTCCTGAAGGGCTGATGCCCTGCTGTGTTCTGCCCAAGGCTCAGCAGCACCTCACCCCAGCTGACTTGAAAGCATTACACCCGGGGCAGCAGCAGAGCAGTGTGTGGATCACTCAGCTGATTCTATGGATGCTGTAAATACTGAGCTGTTGACAAAAAAGTACACATTCAGGGACACATGCAAGGGCAAAGCTGGGATGACCGAGGAAATTTTAGCTAAGGAAAGGTTTTGAAGGTTATTGTTTCACTCTTTAGTGATCAGGCCCACCAGGACTGCTGTCTCCTTATCATGATCCTACTCAAACCTCACTGAAATCTGTAGCCATTTGCAATCCATTAAGCTCTTCATATTCTCATAAATCCCAACACCTACTACAAAAGAGTGAGCAGTGAGCCCCAAATTACCAGCTTCCCAGTGTTCAAACAGAGCTGGACAGCTGATGAAAACAGGCTGAGCACCCAAGGGCAGTATTTCATAAGTCTGACATACAATAAAAAATTACAAATGATACACAACCCCTGCTGCAAACCAGATTGACAAGCATCTCCTCTTTCCAAAGGACCCAGGCTTTATCTGGCATGCTAGAAATTCTAACAAGCCAAGTGTAACACTTTCAAATGGCGTTACAGCTCTAATACTGTGACTTTAAAATAGATTACAGAAAGATACGTATGGAGAGAAGCCAGAGGGAGAGAAAGATGGTTCAGAAAACAGGCTCAGAGTACTTCATTTGCTGCCTTAGATGATTTTTTTAATATAACATATTTCTCCTTCAAGAAAGAGTCTTGAAGAAGTCCGTACAAAGAGGACTCCTTTTAACTCGTATGTTTATTTTTTTCCCCAGTATAACCCCACAGAGCAGTGAGACTGGCTGTGCCAATCCCTCCAAAGATGCCCGCTTCCTCACATGTGCTAGTCCTTTCCAGGCCTTTTTATTCCCCTGTGATTCCTCAGCTGGAAAGCTTTCCAGCTTCTCTGCCAAAATACAAAATTGCCAGGACAGTCAGGGTGGCAAATTCATTTTCTTGCTCCCAACTAGTTCCCCAGCCCATGGCTTGTGCCATTAAAAATTGAAAAAAAAAAAAAAAAAGAGTTTTTGGAGCTATACCAAGCTTTCCTTCTCCTTGTCCATTACTTTACCCCCAGTACACTGGAAAAAGTTCCTTGCCACACATGGGCAGCTAAAAATAGTCTAAGCTAAGATTGTTCCCCTCCCTCCCTGCACCTCCATATTAGTTCATAAGAGTCAAATGACTACAATAAGACAAATGACATATTAGGACACATTCATTTTTTGGCAGGTTACCTAACAAGACTTTTCAGCACAGTTTATGTTCTGTCAGATCATATGCATGATAACTATTGAATTTTTCTGTAATAATATTTACTCATTAAGACCTTAGACATTTGAAAGATGAAGTTTTCTTTTTTTACCTAAAAAAGTACTCCTACAAGTGAAATGAAATAAGATGAGCAGATATCTCTCAGGTCCTCTGAAACTATCTAAGTGATACTACTAAGCAGCAGTGGTCTTCATGGAAACCTGCCAAAATTGAATTATGGCTCTAACCCTTGAATCTGATTAATTACAGGCCTTGTGAACATTTCTAATAAAGATGGGACCCTTGCAGCTTTTTTTTTTCCCTTGTGGTTTCATTTTAATATAGTTACCATTAGCTCTATCTCTCATTTAAGAACAAGAATAAATAAAAATTTGAGAAATCTTACTCTGGATTAATCCAATAATTTGTCTTGCAGAAAGCATCCTGTTTTCTCTCACACCTCACACTCTCTACCTGAGCTTTTCTGGCTATATGTAGTTCCACCCAAGTACAATCCAAACACACTGTTTCATTATATAACCTAATATACAGTTTTTAATTGCCAATGCCAAACTTAGTTTAAATAGCAAAACAGATTTCTTCTTTACCTGGTATTTTAGCCACCTTTAGTAAGGGTGTGTATCCTAACCTCCAGATCAGCTGTGGAACAGGAGAAAAAGATGATAACATCACCAGACCATAAATTCTCCACCTGAAAGAAATAACAAATATCACCATGAGAAACACCTGTGCTCAAGCAGCTCCTATTGGGGTTCTGATGGATAATTATTGTACAGGTGTATCATCGACCTCTCAGGTTCTACTTTAGAAACAATGACATTCCACAGAAGACCTGGCAATGACTGCCTATTATTTCCCTCTGTGCTTACAAATATACCATGTTGCCATGTGCTGTACATACATAAAACAAAGACATGCCCCCAGACTCATCATTAGGGACAAGGATAGAGTTTAATAGCAGCTTTGCAGTGTGCTCAGAGATTCTGAAGGGATTCTTCAAACCCCAGTGAGTCATAAAAAATCTTTAAAAGTAAGTTAGACCTCGCTAAATACTTAATAGAAAAAATAACAAAAAAAAAAAGAAAAAAACACCAAAAACCAACACAGCATAAATGACTAAATATTTTCCTTAGCAATGACGAGTCTTTACTGGAAGGAAAGCAGATACTATGCTGTCTCCATGCCTGCTGCTGGAGCTTCTCAGCTGGGACAACGCCTTTGACAAAAGCAGACACTGAAAACAAATATCAGCTCCCCAGATTTTTTTTGTAAGACATACTGCTTAAATATGACTTTGAATTGTCATTTTCTAAACCTGAATTGGGAAGACATAAAAGAAAACCTAGACACCTTCTGATAAATAAAAATCACTATACAGAACAACTGTCCAGCCCTAACTAATTCACTTCATGGCCATTTGTGAACACAGACCACTCATTCTCATCAGTACTCATGAATTATTTTTAAAGGATTTGTGAAAGGCAAAGTGAAAAAGAAAGCAAGTATTATGCGGCTTAAATTCTCTATAAAAGTGCCCATACCAGCAATAGGAAATGTTTCCATCTGTATGCTCTTATGTAATTTCCAAGCTTCCTTACCTCTGTGGTCAGGTTCAAATTCCTTTCCAATTCATTCTCTGTTAATTCTACTATTTCCCCATTCTCCCCACAAGCAAATAAATCCTCTTCACTATGGAGGTGATGTTTGTGGGGTGAAGGCACACTGACTATTCTAACATTCACTAAAGCAATTCTCTGAGCTATGCGCTCCCTAGGATTATCTCAGTTGGTTAGAGCCTGGTGCTAATAATGCCAAGGTTGTGGGTTTGATCCCTGTATGCCCATTCACTCACTTGAAACCTGGACTCAATGATCCTTGTGGGTCCCTTCCAAGTCAGAATATTCTGTGATTATTCTCATTTTTAGAGTAACTACAAGAGAAGGTGACAGGCAGGCTCAGGCTATGATGTTTAACACTTACCTGGTCACCTCTCTTCCAGTAGTGCACAGGAAAATCTTTCATATGGATTTAGCTGCCCAAGAGAAAAAATAATCCTAGTGACGACAGCAGTGGATATACTGACTTCTTGCTGCTGAAGCCACCTTACTGAAGTGAAGAGAGCTTTGCTGGCATGTTGCGGTGTAATTTTTGTACATCTTCAGACACAGTTTGTCCAAATGTCTTTTGAAAACCTAGCCTGGCAAGTGTAAGAGCTACATTAGCAGTAAGCTGCTAAAACTGCCTCGAGGGTTATCAAACTATCCATCTATCGGGGGCTGGAAAAGAGCTCAGAGGTACTTAACTCATATCTCTGCCAACACAAGACTGCTCCATGCTGTGTTCCAAGAGGTTTGTTCAGTTTTTAACAACTCAAGTAAAGGAGCTCCCACCATTTTCCTCCAGAGACTATTCTTTATCATGAAAGATTTCACTGCAAAGAAACAATCCCTGATAGTCAGCCTGAACTATTCCCTTGCAGACTTTTCTATTCATCTCAATTATATGTAAATATATACATTATACACCAAAAGCCAAACTGTTCCCCCTTACATCATACAGTCCTTGAAAAGTTAGTCACATTGCCTTGGTCTAACGCTGAAAAGAATTTGCCCTCACACTTTGTTCTTCAGAAAATATTGATGAAGATAGAAGCTTTTTGTGCATGACATATTAAAAGAATAAAGGGTATAAACTGTTCAGGAACTTCATGTAAAATGAAAATCTGCAATTCTACATTAGTCAGACCCTTTTGAAAAGTTGCAAGAGAAGCAAAGAGTCAGAGTCCACTGGGATTTTATAATGCAAAAGGTGCTGGGGAGTGTTTAGATACCAGAATGATGTCATTTACCGGCAGATGCAGATGCAGCCTCTGTGCAAATTTTCCTCACTGCAATAAGTTCAGTTCTTTGTAGAGCTGCTGTGCCTTGGTCCTTTGAGTGCATTATTCATAAACAAACCCAGCAACAATAACTCATTGTTAATGTGCAGAGCCCTTGGCTCCTAATAATAGTATTTAATCCAGGAGTATTCTGTATTTACAAATTCTTAAGTTATGAGCAGCCATCTTTAAGAATAAGGAACTGCTGCAACTCCATGGCACATGTGGCCTGGGGATCCATAAATCCATAATCAAACATCACACAATGGTTTTGCTAATATTTTTTTTTCCCAGGTATTCCCTAAAAATAATGTTTTTTAAGAAAGGCCTGTTCTTTTCAAAAGCCTTACCTTCCTTTCAAAGTAGTAACTAGCAAGACAATTTGTCTTTAGGTTTTAATCTTGATAATTTTGATTATTGATGACATTGCTTAATGCAATTATCTAAAAAATTGTGCCATAAGTAGTTCTAGAAAGAGATGTGTACTTGAAAGTTAACATCTTCATATCTGAAATTGAATTTGAGCCTGGTAGATATTAAAAACAGATGATTTTTTTCTGATTTTCACTGACAAGTCCTTTAATTAGTTTGCTCTTTAGTTCTGCCAAAATTACTTGTGACATTTTATTCACTGGCACAAAAACTACAGGTCATTTTCAATAAACCATGGTTAGCCCCATACAAAGAGATTAAGTGAATTCCCTCTTTTCTCATGGGAAATGTTAAGGTCCCAGTAAAGGCTCTCGAGAAATGGAAGGGTTAAAATTCCACCACCAGAACTTCTCCAGAAATTACAAATGGAAGGCAAAAGAAATCAGTGTTAATTACACCAGTCCCTCAGGATGGGGAACAAAATTTACATAATGTAAAAATATCTTTCTTTCTCTCCTTTTTAAACTGGAAGATAGATGTACTTTATTACCTTCTTTTATTCATAGCTCCTGTGAGGAAGGAATGCTGCAGAGACCTCAAAACCAGAACATCTAGTATGGATAACCCTAAGTGCAGGCCTCAGTTTTGATCATACTCACCTCCTGATGCATTTCTGGCCTTCAAGAAAAACACTACTATGGCTGAATATGTAGAAATAATGAGAGAAACCCACAAAAGTCTCACAGGAGATTCACTGACCTTGCTCTCTTTCTCTCTCACTAACCACCCTTACAGCTGTGACCAAGACCCAGGCTGAGACCACCTGTTGCTGATTTGGGTGTCATTAATTAAAGATTTGAAATTCACAGAAGATAAGAAATTTAGACAGTTTCTACTGAGAAACAGCACCTGGCAATGCAAGGCAACTCCCAGTCCATCCCAGGTCCACCTTCAGATTTGTGAGTCCATCCATTTACACTCCAGGTGATACCAGTGCACTACAAACCACACTAGCAGCAGAGCTACAAGGAAGGATGGAAAGCCTTAGACACAAGGAATTCTTTTACTCAGGTGCTTCTATCTGCAGATCCCCTAAAGAAAAGGAGACCATCAGTTTGACAAAAAACATGCTGCCTGAGCTACTGCATTTTGTGCTTGTGGTGCCATAGAGATTACGCATGCCCAAATCAGCGCACTTTTTCTTCTTTTTTTTTTCTTCTTTTTTTTTTCAAACCTAAAATGCTTTCCCTTATGGACCTGGTTTGTCCTTCTGACCTGTGGAGTGTAGCAGTTCTGCAAAAACAGTTCTTCAACAGAGGCTTTGTGAAAGTCTGAGTATGGCCCATTGAATCAAGCCAGCAGTTCCTCTGTTTATTTATTTAACTTTGCTAATGCAAACTAACCTCCTCAGAGCTTACCTGCAAATGGAGACTGGGATTTTTGTCATTCTTGGTTGTGTTAGATTTATATTTTTCTTTTCTAGGTAAAAAAAAAAAAAAAAAAAAGAAGGCCTCAGTTAAAATTATTCCCTCAAGTAATATCACTGCAATTCAATGTACAGTTGATATTTAGATATCATTGGAACCAGAAACTATGATGACATGGTAACTATCTTAACAGTTAACTCGTTCAGACTAATTTCTCTGAGAGTACAATCTGAAAATCTGAATAACAAAATCCTAGAGAAAGGCCTCTGTTATTCTTGCAAAACTGAACTGCTTTGCTTGCAGATAAGGGACAAGGTAGATAAAAAGAACTGACCTGAAGTAGTAAAAAGGGCAGAAACACAAAGATACCTAAAAGAGAGACATGGGATAAAATTACTTTTTTATTAACTTCACAAAGCTTTAGCATGCCTGCTGGAGAAAAAGCATTTTAAAGACATATCTGAGGTTAGGCAGACAACTGAAGGCATTATCTGGGGAGAAATTGTCCAGTAGGTCACAAGTATTTTGAGATTATTAAAGTAAATCTGAAATGTAACTGTGAAATTACATTATGTACTTCTGCCACTGCTGTTGCATGTGAAAGAAAACATAACAATGGTAGAATGATTCTCACAAGTACCATTCCAGGCACATTTGAGAGATGGACTTTTACCAGTAAATGCATAATTCTTCCATATTCCTCCCATATCACCAGTATTTGTGAAATTAGATATTGTAGAAGAAAATGGACTATTGAAACAGTACATAAAATCCATCTCACAGTATTCAAGTGTGTGGTGGTAAAGGTTTGGTTTGTTGTGATTTCTTTTCCCATGTTTTGTAAGAAAACCACTAGGGGCATGCTTTGCAAAGCAAACTTTTGAGGTTTCTTGTGGTAACTAACTTTTGGAGACAAATCACATCTATAAAGGAGGAGGGTCCAAGATAATATATTAGCCTATTCCCAGGCAATTGAAATTTCCATTCATGCTGAAAGCTTTTGGCAAGAAATTTCAATGTTTTTCTGCAAAGTAAAAGACCTCTTCAGATTATGAAGGAAAAGCAAATGGCTGATGACTTACCTGCGTGCAGAAGTGCTTGTCAAGGACATGGATTACCAGCCTCATGCACCTCAGAGTTGCAGGCCCCTGGCAAGAACTCTTACTGTAAGGCTTTTCAGTGTCAGCTCTGAAAAGCCTTCATCTTCTATGAGGCTTCATCTTCTATGAGGCTTCATCTTCTAGGAGGAGCATATTACTGTGGATTCCTCATCCCTGGAAGCATTGAAGGCCAGGCTGGGTGGGGCGTTAACTAGCCTGGTCTAAGGGAAGGCATGTTGGAATGAGTTGATCTTTAAGGTCCCTTCCAACCCAAACCATTCTGTGGTTCTATGATATTACATGAAATATGATTAAGGGCCATTGTGGATCATTTAAGAGAGCAAAACACTATAAGTGGACGGTCTCAAACTGGTGACCACAAAACTGTCATTAAATGTGAAAAACTCCAATTGGTGTGACAAATTACAGAATAAGGAGCAATAGTGATTGCAAGTCTGCAATTCGCATACAGAGGCAACATCAGTAATAGTGATTAAAAAAAAAATTTAAAAGTCATAAAATTTTAACCCATATTTGTAATGGTAAGTATGGGGATATTTTGTTGCCATTGAATGTCATTGGTTTATATTGCTCTCATTCAGTTCCTACTGGGACAGGTGTTATCATCTGTCCTCAATGCTGTAATTCATAACTACTTTCAAAGCCTAGGGAAATCCCTAATTCATTTCAAACATATGAGAAAATATTTTGGAAAATGGCAGCCTAGCTAGTTTTGTCATTTTTACAGGTGTTTCTCATAGCCTTCTTTTATCACTATTATATCTAATGGTTTCAAAAATCTTACTTTGTTTTTTTTCTTTTGCAGCCTTAATATTTCAGGAAGCATGAGCAAAAAGACATTGAGTTTTTCACACTGGATAGCTTCAGCTGAGATCCAGATTCAGAATTATATGCTGGCAAAAGCTCCACCCCCTTCCAATTTATTTTTTTTTTATGAGATACCCAGAGTAAGTCCTTTCTCAGATTATTCCCTCCCAACTTGCATCATTTAATTGTGACATATATCTTTAGTTTGGGTTCTAAATCTGAATATAGTTTCACCCTCCAAGTCTTTAGAATAATGAATGGTACGAATGACTCACTGTACCTACGTTTTTCTCTCAAATTGCATGGAGCTGGTGTTCAGACCAACATTTCTAATCTCAGTTTTTGTGATCCCAGTAGTACTCTGGTGAAACTACAGTAGCTGTATAAAGGACTGAAGATGGCTGTATCCACCTTCTCCTCTCTCAGATCTTCGACCTTGGATAAACAATGACTGCAAAAATTAAACCTGTTCAGCTGAAAGCTCATGGGTGGCAATGCATTTACACAGCCTGTGAAAAAAACAAAACATACATGTTACACTTAATTTGAGGAGTAGTTCCCCAGCTCTTCTACAACTCTGCATGTCCAGGGGGGAGCTTTGCATGCCCAAGGGCTTCAAGGAATGGTGAGAAGAGGTCATCCAGGCAGCACAGCTAAACAGTGTTCTAACTGCATCAGAGATTTCCCAGACATGTGATAGAATGTTGCCTCATACATGCCAGGAACAAGTGGAACGATAACAAAAACTGAGGGCAAAATGTGATAGGGTAAAAAAATAATTTTTTTCAGAAATACAGCCCTGACAGTAGTGCAAACAAAGCCATCGTCTCCTCCAGGTTCCAATACATCTCAATGCTGAAACTATATTTGTCTTTGGCATCTGGCAATGTCATTTAATACATTCTTATGGCCCTGCATGCAGTTAAGCATGCACTGTATATTATTTTATGATGTTTGAATTGGAATCATACTTTCTGGGTACAAGTATTCATGTTTTTGCAGATTCTTGTGTAAAGCTTGGAGAACCTGTTTCCAATTTCATGACCGTTTATCGCTAATCCAAAATGACTGCAGCATTACCTACAGACAGGAAGCTGGATGAGGTCTTGTGTGTTTTGGATGCATCATGCTCTTCCCAGGAAACTCTGTTAAACTAGTTTTATTCTTACATGAGAGGAAGACAGAAATTACTAATGGACATGACTGTGCCTAATCTATATATAGTTTAACAAAACAGAGGTAAAACTGAGATGGGTCTTATAGCAGCTCTTCATCTGTATGAGCTCGAATAATCCTTTCAGTATTCCATTCAGGTTTCTGCTTTTGCTTTCTCAAAACTCAAACTGCTTTAAAGCATCTTGCACTCACTAAGTCC
The DNA here is from genome assembly GCA_035583235.1 of Hafferia zeledoni. Lineage (NCBI taxonomy): Eukaryota > Metazoa > Chordata > Aves > Passeriformes > Thamnophilidae > Hafferia > Hafferia zeledoni. The sequence continues at coordinate 5,356,319 of JAWWEV010000134.1, forward strand.
AGCCAACCTTAAGGAATTTTACAGATTTTAGTCTCTAGCCCTAACAGGTAACTTTTCCTGAAATAACTAAAATCTTTCTGCAAAAAAATTCTTCTATATAACTCACACTATCATCTTGTTAAAGGTTATGCTGATCTGAAGTCATATTACATGTCAAAGGAAACATATTGTAGAATATTCCCTTGGGGGAGAAAAATACATTGTTGATGAGAGGACAGATGAAGCTGTCCTCCAAACCAACCAGAAACAGCCTAAGAAATATATACTTACCACTTTATGAACTTCTAAAACTTCCTTTTGGGCAGTAGCTGATTTAGAATTGTTCTAATAACTCTTGTGACAAAAGGCTTTCTCCTGAGATTTATTTTGATGTATAGAAACACCCATCTGATCACTTAATAATTCTGGACTTTTAATCATAATCACACAGTAAAGCTGCACATATTTTTCTCTTAAGTTAACCATTTCATATTGTCTTTTACAAGCTTCATTGAAGACCAAGCAATTTCAATCAACTAAGTGCAAATGCATGTATCTAGCTCCTTCCCTCCAAACAATTCCTTATGTAGATTTTATTCCCTGAAAAAAAGCTATACCTACACTTGCTCCTTGCTCTTGGAAGAGAGTTAGAGAAGGAAACCTTGTGGTCTCAGAAGTCTTTTCCAACCTAGTTGATTCTGTGATACTGCTTTCAGTGTTTCTGCACATGATGGCAACCTCTGGAGATAGTGTTTTCTAATATTTGCTTAGTATATAGATTATAATTTGGCGCCTTTTTTTCCTGTTAAAAACAATTTATGGTTATTTGGCTAACATAATTATGATTTACACCATGCTTTGGTGTTTCTTTGAATTATTTACATTTGTCTATATTACTTTATAAATGTCTTCAGGGCTTTTCCCTGTAATTCTATTATTGGATTTTTATGTATTTAGTTACAGTAGATTATGATTTCTATGGCTAACTTTTTAACTGTGAAACCATTTAATAGAATGGAAATTTAAAAATCAACACAGAATGTCAAAGTATGTTTGCAATCAATTTCCAATCCCCTAAAAATAATTAAATTTGTAGGGAGCTAAGAACAAAGCCATGTTTGCCTCCTAGCACTAGAGCTCTATAGTGTGAAGCCCAGCAGAATTCAATAGCTGTGAAGCCACAGGCACTATTCAGTATCATGAGGGGAAAATAACCTGTCTGAGGCAGCTCTCACAGATCCCAATGTCAATTCAGTACAACCTCCCTTCTCCTCAGAAAGAGTCTGTCACTTGGTTCCAGTGTTTTTCAGGCATAACCTGGGTGATTTATTCTAAGAAAACATCTGAGAACCACGTCTGTCTGATCAGAAGGTATCTACTGGAGTTAAACACCTCAAAAGGGAAAACCAGCTGTCCATCATCTTCCCTAAAGGAGAAAGTACTTCAGCACGAAAGGTTAAAAAACCCAAGAATTTCCAGGATGAGAAAGGGGGCTCAGGAATATGAGAATTAATTACCTTGACAAACAAGGGAGGCATACATGCTCAATATGTAATGAGTCATAAAATGCTCCACTCCTTCTGCTTTTCCTTGCTGCGAAGAGTAACATTCACAACTGCCATCACACACCTATTGACATGTAAAGGTATCCCATCCAGGAGAAAAGGAAGAGAGAAAATGCTCAGCTTGTGGGAAAATATCACAGTTTGAAATAACGACAGGGCTATCAAGGACCCAGGAAATAGTTCATGGCTGAAATGCAAGATGAAACGTCAAAAGGTGCCTGTTGCATTTACAGCTTTCAAGACCTCTTGGTGAGACTTTAAAGAAGCTACTCAGTTTTTCTGCCATAAAACCCTCAAGATGTTTTCCCACTCCAAGTTATTGTAGTGCTTCGAGAAATAGGCTCAGTCCCTTCTGTTAAATATTTCACATGGAATAATTGAATAGCAAGCAGAGAAAAGAGAGAGTGTGAAATCATCAGGCACCTTTCCAGCGCAAGAACATGCTGAGCTACAGTTCTTCTGCTAGTGAACATTCCAAAATCTTGGATGAAGAACTAATATATGGAAGTTCTCTGTACTCTTTGGGACTCTGCACACTTTAAATGGCATCCATGGAATGGGCAGAAAGCATCTGCATTCTCCACAGCCTAGTGGCGAGGCATCTTCACAGAAGTGTGTCTTTGATTTGCTTTAGACAGAGGGGAAAAAAGTGAATCAGCATCCTGAATGCAGGACAAATTGCTGAGGAACCTGATATGAACATGGGAGCTGCTGCAGCAGCACAGCCTCTGCTCAGAGATCCTCTGCTATTTATTTATTAGGTGAGCTTGGGGCATGCAGGTGAATTTGCATCCCACTGGCAACTTGGGGGAGAACACTTTGAGTGCGGTGTTGGACAGACCGACTGTCCCCATGCACACAGGCTTTTAACGTTGCCATGGGCCAGGTGTTACTGGGCACAAGCCAGAACACTTTTGACATCCGAGGAACTTGGGCACAGCAAACCAAGGCTTCTGGAAATGCTAGTGTTGGACACAAGCTGAATGTGACTTCTGAGGAGTGGAATTTCAGGTTTGGATTCTTAGAAATAAATCACATAAATCACAGGACTTTAGGATCTGGCATGCCAAAGCAGCCTTGGCCCAAAATGGCCACATAACTACAGCTGTTCAGATTTTTTAATTTCTACTTTTTTTATTCTTTAAGAAAAGTGTTTCTCTTCAAAGAGTGCAGATTTGTCAAAACCAAATCTTTTTTATGAATGTATCAATTTAAACTTAAAGTGTTCCATGTCAGAACACAAATAGTGTTTCAACCCCAAGATTTCTTACCAGTAACTCTCTCTCCTGTATCTTAAAGATGAGAGAGTCATCTTAGGAATACAGATTTAAGACCTGGTTTGACTCAGAGATAAGAGGTCTTCAACCTCAGTCTCATACTGAGCTTAACCTAAGCTTAACCTAAGCTTAACCTAAGGATAGAAGGGTCTTGTTCATGGTTTTTTTCTTAATTGCTATTTTCATCCAGAGACAAAGTAGGAAAAGTTATACATTTCCATTTTATTTTAATTTTTTTCCCCTTGTGGGCTGGGAAATCTATTTCCTTTCAGCTTTACACACAACTTACTCGCCCCCGCACCATTTGGCTATAGTAGGATTTTCTGTACCTTTAGTTATTCTTTAGTTATTCTCTCTATTTTTGTTAAGCTACCATCAGGGAATTAGGGGTCCAGGTTCACTTTTGAGCAACTTCCAAGGATTAAATGTGCCTGTCAAAGCAAGTGCATTGCTCCCAGTTAGTTACAGCCTATCTCTGAAGTCAGAGCTTGACCCAATTACTGCACATCAAGGAGCTGTTAGTTCTGAATCATATTGGCTTCTCATTTCAGGATACAAACCAGCCTTTCCCACAGTATTCTGGAGTAGTGCTGCACACAGCAACTTGCTGTATATTTTGAAAAAAAACCCCAACCACATGGGTTTCTGAATGTACTGAAAAGATATAAGACCAGATTCACCAATAAGTTCCAGCTGCTTCGCACTCCTTTGGCAACACAAAACAGCTGTAAAACTGGTTTATTTGGGTTTAGCCAAGCCTATGGATACTTTGCATCATCAGAGTATGGAAAAGTCAGGACTTTGTACTACATATAATCAACAGAAAATATACTGCTACTACACAACACACAGGGAGATAACACTCAAACATACCTTCAGCCTGCTATACACTATTATTCTGGAGTAAATCTTGTCACAAGATGCACAAAAGGGGAGGGGAAATCTCAATTTTATGCTTCAATTATATGTCTGAAAAATGCTCTGCACACACCTGCTTCTTTAAAGATACTCCAGACAACAAATAAGTACATTTTAATTGTTCCAAAAGTATAAGTTTTTAATGATACTTTGAATGCATTTTTATACCAGATATTTGAAATATTATGAAAATTGGCAAAGTTGTCCCATTTTTAAACAGTGTATTTTATACATGGGATATATATTTTAAATATATGTGCAATAAATTTTAAGCAAACGCATTACAAGTATATAGAAAACATTTTGTTCCATATGTGAAGCAATGATCCCTGTTACAGCCATTTTATTGTTCACTGTAGACAGTTATGTGAAGCAGACTGCATTCTTTTTATTTTTCTCCTAAAAATCTGGAAATTTTTTTCAGATCCCTCACATACCATTAGCACGATACTGAACCCTATTAGAGACAACGTGTAAGTACAATGTAAAAACTATCTCTTGAGCTCTATTGACAGAACTGTGTGTTTTAACATAAGCTCTTAAAAACTGGAAAGCAAATCAATCCTACTTGGGTTCATGTCCTCGGTCCTCAGAGATCTACATCTTTATATTCTTGACTTAATCACACTGCGTCTGAAAGCTTCTACTCATAGTTTCCTTTTATTACTGGAAATTTCTGCATCAGCTGCAGAGGATGATTATTATGCTAATTTGGTGACTAAAGCAAGGATTATTTAAAAAGTCCTCCTACTGTTGGTGGAGTAATTTCATGTCACAACCAATTTGTTGTTGTTTCCAAATTTTGAAGTATTTCAAGCACTCAAAGAACTGTAACTTGTAGCTTAGCACTTGGATATAGATTTTGTTCAGCTGTAAAACAGCTTGTTTGTTAAAAAGAAATTCTCAGCTGAAAACAAATTTCTTCATATAGTAAACCCAAAAGAATTAATTTGCTCGGGATGCAGAGTTCCTGGCCTTTTTATGGCACTTCAGGTGCTCAGAGAACACTCAGAGAACAAGAAATTAAGAATCAGGACAGATCTGTTCTCCAATCATGTAAAGTTTTGATCCTACTTGTAAAGAAAACTATTGTCCAGGGGCAAATCTATTTCTAGAACCTTAAAAGGTTTTTTGACTGTCATCTCATCCCATTATTGCTATTTTATAGTTATATTCCTTTTTCCACATCATTGCAGGCTAGATCTGTCCTCTTTTCACAGATCCTAAATAGCAGAGTGTGCAGAACATGCAGTCATTTTACAGCTTTTTCAGATAATAAATTTTACTCTCCACACAAGAAAATGTTTAAATCATATCCAGACACAAGCTCACTTAGGAAGCTCCAGGCTTGAGCCGTTAAATAGTATCTTCCCCACTGCTGTGGAAAGAACAATACTCAATTCCCCCATCAAACCCCATTTAGACCACAGCCAGTGGATGACACTTCAGACTTACTGAGAAATCCTCTCTGAGGTTTCAGGCCCTTTCTAGACATTTCTACAACCTGTGTATGTGCATCAACTGAAAATGAAGAAACTTAGTGTCTGTAGAGATGTAAAAAGTTATGTGACTCCATAAACAGTCACAAAGACACAAATGTGGTTTTGGAATCACCAGCTCAAAAGGTGATAGAACCTTTAATTTCTTACATGGCAAAATACTTCATTATTTAATAATTCATGAATTGTAGTGCAATCAGCAGCTCTGAGTCACAGCACTTTCCCTCCAGCTCTCAAAACGTGCTGTCTTCTAAGAGAAATGTTGAAAGTTGGTATTTTCTCTTTCTTCCTTTTATTTCAGTGACATGAAAAAGGATTTCTGAAAGTCCTACAGTGACTTCAGATGTAATCAAAGAAACAAAAAAAAGAAATTTAAATGGTGACTCCAGCACACTTGATAGCAAACATCCCAACCAGGTAGTAGAAGTAAGTGAATACACAGCATTATTGTCTGTGATTCCAGCACATAACGACAGCTGGGGAAGAGTTTGCACTCTGGCTTTGATATGTATAAAAACTCATGCCATCTCAGTTCCACTGTTATTTTATCATGCTAAGCAGAATGAGTTAAGACAGGGATGCAAGCACATGCCAAATAGCTCTGTCTTTATACATGGATTTATTCTTATAATTACAAGTCACACTGACTGTGGTGCTGGAAGCCAATGCATCCCAGTGAGTAGGAGAACCCTCGGAAACAGCTCCCAAAATGGGAAAATTCTGTGAAGTTCATATGTCTTTGTATATTTAAATGACAGGTATACTATACAAAACTCCATACATATTTAGATGTATTTACAGAGAGTGTATATAGCTGCAACCATATAGAGATACATGATCAGTCATTATATAAATTTCAGACATGTTAGTCATATGATTGGATGCCATCATCACTAATAAGTAAATCATTTTACAAAACTTACATTAATCTATATCACCACTGCAAAACATGTTATAGAGCAGAGGTTTTTTTCTTTGAGAGACAAATGGCTTTGCCCATCATCTTGGGCACCTTTACTTAACTGAATATGTTTCCTAAATTTCCCTGCATATAAAGAGACTGATTTCCAGACTTCCTCAACTGCCTCCAAAAAATAAGTCAGTTGTGGCCATATTTCCGGAGATACTTCAGGACAACTCTTTTGGAATGAAACTTCTTCTTACGAACTAAATATGTACCAGGCCCAAGTATTAGCATGTATCTCTTCTTTCACTTACCATTGCCCGGATTACCCAGAGGCTGCCTCAGAGACCAAGTTCACAATGAAATGCCAAGAAAGCCATATGATGGTATTTCCATCCAACACCAGAAGAATATCTACCTCACACACACTACCGCCAATTCTGAAGAAACCAAACAAGCAAAAATCATAAATTTTTCTAAAAGGTCTAGCTAAATCTGACTCCTTTTTATCACCACCTGCAATGAAAGACCTCACAAACATTTGGGAGCATAATCCAAGCAATACTAAGCACTTTGGAAATTCCCCTCTGTATTATTAAGGAAGCACATTTGGGGGAATATTTGTGTGAAGTTTTCTTGTGTACATAAATATTTGGGAGGGAGCATGTGTTCCTCTGAATGCAGCACCTGAACAAATACTTTGGCATGTAAGTCTGTAAATATCTAGATTAGCATGGATCAGCAGCAGAACTGCTGCTTTGACCACCCCTTCTGTAAAGCAACATCTTCAAGAAATGTGACCAGAAAGAAATTAAATGTAAAGCTTGTAGGTCAGCCAATAAATCTGGCTTGTGTTCTCTCTTCCTCAGGCAGGAAGGAGTCCAGTCACTTATTTTTAAGTGTGGTGTCCAGGTACATAGCCAAAAACTTCTCAGGAGAAGAGGACAGTAAAAGGTTTTATGCATTCTAAAGATTTCCCAAGGCTTGCTAGTCTTCTCTCTCTTTGTCCTTGGTGTGTCACACACTCTCATCCTAGGATAATTTACTTCCTATTGATTTTTTCAGTTCCTGCTTTATCCATTTATCCAACAGAAATGACACTGCCTTATTTAAAGTACAGGCTTAAAAAAACCAAACAAAAAACCAAATCCCAAACAAAACAAACAAACCCACATAACTATTTAATTTTGTATTTGCAAAAGTCAGAGGAATTAAGTAACATTTTCTTCAAAGCGTTTACAAAGAATCCCATAATCCAAGTTGATTTAAATTATTTACTATGGTAATTTCAAAGAGTAGGTATTGTCATTAATATTACAGTCAAAAATGGAAAGAAAGGTCAGTGTATATTTTACTTCAATGATCTGTTCAGAACATTTTTCTTTCCTTATGTTATAAAATTGTTCAGAAACATAACTTGATTACATCTTATAACTGCATAAAGTAGCTTTACACACATAAAGCATTATTAGAAATTCTTCTGGATATTCACAAAAACAATTAATTTCAAACTTTTAGATTTGTTGCAATTATCTTTTGTAAGCCCTCAGCATTTATATTTTATCTTTTTTGATAATCAGTAAAAAAACATTATAACTAGTCTTTAAAGCAAGATCAAAATTTCTTCATCACTTCTCTGTTTTTACTTATCTCCCTATTCTCTTGTTTTCAGGGATTTTTTTTTCCAACTCTTAAGGCTTGACCACAGCATTTGGAGACTACATTAGAAGCTATCTTTCCTAAAAAGTAAACATGATTTATTCAAAACTGTTTTTCTATAGTAATTCTAAGCTATAAATTCAGATCTAGTTGCAGCTATTCTTCTCAGAGTGTCAGATGGCACACAGCTCCAAACATGGGCAGGTAGAATCTCAAATTGAGTGTGAGTTGCCTACAACAGAAATATCTCACATCCAGTCAGGAACTAATCCAGATCCAACTGATGCAACTCTTGAACCTCTTCCCACACGGTCAATTTGCCAATTTCAATAAATTAATAAGAAGTTCTTGCCAAAGAACGTTTTAAGACATGAAACAATATAATTCTCTTTTAATCATGCAGAAAAAGAGTATGTGTTCTCCAATGTTTTTCTGCTGGATACAACTGTATCAGTACTAAAACAGAGAAAAACATCATGAGTGCATCTTTCAGGCCTATGGGGAGCACAATTAAGTGACAGAATTCTGTGTGCACAAGTGTGTGGATTCCCTGAGCAACACACCTAAACAACACAGATCCAGATCCTTTTCTTTAAAATTGCAAAGTTTCTTAACCATTTCAGCAAAATCATTGTATTCAAAATTCATGGTGACAATTCCAGGACCAGGTTTTCACTAATTGTCACTACAAAATGTGAAATTCAATTGAATTCCAAGGAACACATGAACCGATAATAAGAAGCAAAACGTGCCAGTTCTTCGATGCAGATCAATTTTGAAGGTCATGCATTGGGATTGTTTAGCTACAGTTGGTTCATGGGGGCCACACTGTTCCCTCACTCATCCTCATGCACTGCCACCAGGTGAACACAGGTCTATCTCCAGCAGGATGCTGTTGTGCCAGCCTATTGATAGTATTTAACTCCTTTGCCCATGATTTTCCCCAGGTCACCAGGAGCAGCTCACAGCAGTGAAAATACAGCTTGACAAGGTCACAGGTAGGTGCGAATTTTCTTTGTGGACATCATTGACTTCTGCCCTGGCAAATGTGCCAAAGGAAGCATCAATATTTCCCCCTTTACATTTTGGAGGTCTTCTCCTTGTGCTAAAGAAAAGACAATGGGCAGAACTGTTGCAGAGAAAGTTCCATCTGAACTTCTTTACTGTGTGGGTGACCAAGCACTGTAACAAGTTGGTCAGAGTGGTTGTAGAGTCTCCCTCACTGAAGATATTCAGGAACTACCTGGATGCAATCCTGTGCAAATGTGCTCTGGGATGACTCTCCCTAAACAGGAAACCTAGACCAGATGACGCATTGCAGTCCCTTCAGACCTTACTCATGCCATGATTCTGTGGTTCTAGGAAAAGGTCAGTGTAGGAGCCCCAAAATGGACTGGACTTCAAAAAGGCTGAAACTACTGTGTCTGAGTAAGCCAGAAGGAGCAGCACAGGAGGCCTGTAAGAGAAACAGACATTTATCAGCAGTCTGAACAGATCATAAGCCAGGCTGGCAGTGAGCAGACAAGGTGATCATGTTTGAAGGATTTGAAAGAGTAGACTGAAGCTCAAATGATGAATTAAGATGTTTATAGGAAAAGGCTTTATGACCTTGTGTTCTCTAATAAACTTTTCTCATTATAAAAAAGGTAATGAAATTATTCAGTTTAATAAATCCTCTGGTGTTTTATAAAATACAATATTAAATAACGAGAAAAGTTCTGCTCTTTTATTTTTTTTTCCTAAACAGATGGTTCCAAAAAAGAAGAAATGCATTAAAAACATTTTTTTGCTTTTGTGGAAAAAATGAAAATGTTTCATCTACAGCACTTTCTACTGGGGGTTCAATGAACAAAAGTCCAGAGCCCGTCTGGGGAAATGCGTGTGGAAAAACGTATGCACTATCCTGGCAGAACAGTGTGGGAGAGTACATCTAAACTTCCCTGTCATCATTTCACCCGGCCTGCAGATTAGCAAAAAGGTATTCAGATTGCAATGTTATGAAACCTCCGTGTCACCACTAACAGTCAAGAGCATCACCCAGTCATTTTACAAGGTCTGAAGAAAGACAGGAAGAAAGGTAGTGTTGGAAAACACTAACACTAGAAGGCAATAAGATTTGTTTTTCCCAGAAAGCTCTCATGTTTATCAGTAACACTTCTTAGTGTTTAAATTTCATAAAAGCACAAAAAAGTATAAGGGTCTCTTCTGAACTCCTTGTACCACCCGCAAGGAATGCAAGAAAAAAAAATCAAAGAATGGAAAGATAAAACAATGTGTTTCCCTTCCATGGGGTACAATGGGAAACCTAAAACGTTTGACTCACACTAGGACACTCCAGCATGAAGTCATAAAAAATAAAAGTACTCCAGGGGAGCAACAGCATTCTCAGGGCTAAAAACCTTACTTACTTACAATGTGTTCTCTCATTATTTTCTCATCTTTCAACTCAGAGGAAAATGTTCAGACAGTGGTTTCACCATCTGTATCTCCAACTACTGAAATCTTATTGGTATCAATTACTTTCCATTCTTGTACCACTGACCAGTTTCCTTTCTTATAGCAAAGGTTGGTTGAGTAAAGATTATGATTAAGGCATGATAAAATAATTCAATTTGAAAGAAATTCCATGAGGTTATCCAGTCCAGTATCCTGCTCAATTCAGGGTGGGCTATTTGACAGGCTAGGTAGGATCTACATCCCCAGGTCAGGCCTGACTCTTTGAGAGACAGAATCCGGAAGAAGTAGGTTTTTCAGGAGATAAAATTTGACTTTTGTACCTGTTTCAGTGGTAGATGAGCTGCTTGAAACAGTGACTGTTTGCTGTTTGCTTGAAGGCTGCCCTCCACTTGCTTAACTTTTGCCTGAAAAACCTAAAGGACTCAGGCTTTGACTGACTTCCTTATTTTTTCACTATTACAGTGATACTCTCCACCCCTACAAACTACACCTCTTGAAAGTTTTTAGCACTGCATATTAGCCAGAGTAACTTCCTAATGTGTGTTTTCTTCCTGGACTATGGCAGCCTTGCCTGCCCTGGGTGACAAACAAGCCCTTGGTGTATGTAATTTATATATACATACACAAAATGAAAAGACAATCCTCCTCCAGGTCTTTAGTGATCCATGCCACCCAAGGGCAATGTGTTAGCATAGGCTGGGCAATGCTACCTTTTGTTATCAAACACATGGTACTTAAATTGAACCAAATAAATATATTGCAAAACGAAGGAACAATCTGTGGTGCGAAAGTGAAGGTATCAAGGGTGAAGGTTTTTTTGCGATCTGAGGGCGATTAACGCAGCAATGTAACAGAAAAGAAGAAACAGCATTAAACTCATTTATAGGAAATCCAGGAAGAGTAAAACCAGGCAGTTTAGATGTATGGTATTCTTCTTCCAAGTCACCAAATATTTGCACTCTTCTGATTATGACTGTTCCAAATTCACATTTTTTTCTAGCACCTTCTGAAAGTTCACCACTTGAACAGGTCCTATGCAAGGCTTCTAAATATGTTGATTTTTTTAGCAAAATACTCTATACAAGGTTCTCTTAACAGCATCAGGTCACATCTAGAGAATGCATAGAAGTGCCATAATTAAATATATATATATTTTAAGAAGGCAGTCATGTGCTTAAGTAAAACATTTCTGAAAGGAAAGAATGCTGGTTTGTCACAACAGAAAAAAAACCAGAGATGCATGCATGATGTGTTCTGGATGGGACAAAACTAGTGTCCCCCTGTATGGTGCAGTGTTTAAACTGGCAAGGATGTGTAGTGTCCTCGTTTGGTGTTAACTGGCTGTGACATTTAATAATTTTTATTAACCTATAGCCAACACAACTATGTTTATCACTTCTTTTATCCCTTCTCTTTGCTCAGTGAGTAGGGTTAAAAAAAAAAAAAAAGGGGGCCCTTCCATAACTTCCCTTCATAAAGCCCTTTGAGACTTTTACTGGTGGAATTTTCTCCTTCTGCTATTTGATCTTAATGGCAAAGGACAAGTGAGCTCTATGGAAACACCACAGCTAGCTGGAAACGAGCCTGATTGTGCCAGAATTAACAGAACCAAGTTCATGTGCACAGTTACTGGCTAAATTATTACCTACATTTCTCTTCAGTTCAAGTTGCCTGATTTTCCTTAAATTAAATTTTTCAGTTGCAATTACCCGTACCACAGATTATTTTTATTCCAGATTGAGAGCCTGATCTACAATTAGTAAATGGAAAGTGTGCCAAGCAGCAACAATAAAAACATGGTGAAGTATCTGTCCTATGCTTATCTATTCTGACTAAAAAAATAATTTGTTTTTATACAGTGTTATTAAAAGCTATGTATCTTTTCATTGGGTAAACCTGTCAGAAAAAAATCTGAATTTCATCTTCTCCTACAGAATATTTCTGATTCAGGAGTACCACACAAGAGATGAAGTTGTAAGGCACTCTTCATTCTCCTTTCTCACTGATCCTCAGAGATGCTTTAAAAAAAAAAAAAAAAAGGAAACTTTTTTAAAAAAGGCTGAGAGTCTTTTAGTGGGAGTTGTATGAAGAAAATTATATTTGGGTTCTGTAGAAGGCTTAGAATAAGGCACTGAGGCAAAAAAATGGCAGGACCTGCAATGAAATGTTTTCAAAATTTTAAATATACTAAAAGGAAGGAGGTTCTTGTGCTTTCCACTTGTGAAATTTAAAAAGTTAATTTAAAAAAAAAAAAAAAGGCAAGGGGGACTCAGCTAAAACGATGTTCCGCTGAGACATTACATCCCAGTGACTATGAGGGGAGCTTAGGCTGACTAACTTAGACTTAGCCATCTAATTTAGGGCAGGTAAATCTCATCTTGCCTAAGATGATCTGTGTGTTTAAAAGCCCATCTGTTTCATGCACGCACATACCACATCACAACTCTGGAGGCCAGAATTCAAAATATTTTGCTATGACTGCTTTAGCCACGGCCTTTATATAATCATTTTCTACACAGATCTGACACACTAGATCTTTTGATGCCAACAGTCTTTCACAGTCCTCTCTCAAAGGTAATGTGCAGGTTATCACACATAACTTGGGATACTGCATTCCTGTCTCATATGTTAATTTAACCAACGTGTTTCTACAGCATCATTAAATTTCCTTATTATTTCCAGGACTTTTTGTGCTGGACATATGCAGAACTGCAGCAAAGAGCTATTTAACAATATTACTAGTAAAACAGGCATTGTTTGGGCCAGACTCAACTCTATTTCTTGGATGAGCTGCTTATGAACACTCTTTGAAATGCACTGTAGGAGTAAAATGTATATTGTATTCACTTATTTTTCTTACAGAAGAAAGTATTTAAGCAGGCCTTGAAGCTCTGCATACCATTTCCATCACTGATTTACATTCTCTGTCACAGGTGGAATGTTGTGGTTGCTTCACTTTCTGATTAACCCATTTCCTCCTGCGCTCTAAGGACAAATCACCTTCCTGTTGTTTCATGTTTTTGGCTATTATTCCATGTTTCCCATTTGCTTGTATGTCATACACAGTATGGTGTAAATTCATATAAGAGTACTGTAAGACCACCAAATATACTGAATTGCACCATGTGAAACCCATTCTCCTGAGATTTTCTTGAGCATTTCAGTCCTCCCAGATTCTCTTGCAGCTACATTTCCTATAATATTCTGCTGTGCCAATTCATCACTCCACAAACACACAGAACTACAGTAAGGACTCTTCTTTAACCATGCTGGACTTAAAAAAAGACCTGGATTGTTTGGACCAAAAATCTTCCTTCCTAAGCATATATTTACATTAGTCTTTGCAAGCTACAGATTTACTGCCTCATTTGATGAAGAAGTACTTGGACTCAAAGAGATTTTGTACCTAGCTTCAGTGACTTTCTGCAAATATCCATCACTTTTCCTGCCAATTCCTTCTAGATTGCACTGGCCTGGAATTATGGAGAAAATACAGAAGAGATCTGTCTTTTACTGTCCACCATAGCAACACTTTTTTCCCCTCAAATCTTCTCTATTACCTAACACATCTACATACATTTTTTCTTGTAGATATTTTTAAACTTTGGGTTACAGGACTAAAAGTCAAGAGCTCCTTTCATTCATATAGTTGAAAGGAACCAACTTGTCTTCTCAATAAGGCCTTCTCCAAAAGAGAGACCACTGAACATGACTTCCAGTTCTTGCACAAGGTTATAGATTCCATTTGAGTTGTTACATGTTCTTCAGCAAACATGGTTCAAAAGCTTTTAAGTTATGAAAAAACTCTACAGATTCATGAAAATTCCACTCCATGTGACTTTTAATGCATCACTTTAATGTCTGTTTAATGTCCATGCCCATAAAGTGATTATAGCTTGCCTTGAGCACAAACAGTATTAAAAATCCAATTAGTAATAACAACAGTTTTACAACATGCAATTAAATTATACCTTTGCTAATAATTTGAGATTCTCATCTTGTAAGCCACATACTTGCAGATGCTAATATGATCTCATTCAAAAAACTCCCTCTATCTGCTATTCGCTACTTCTATATATGTGTAGATATACCTTCTTTTTTCAAAATATATACAGATGCACTTCATTTTTAGCTTTAATTCCTTGATATTCATTGAGATTTGAAATCTCTTTTATTTTCTTTTGACTCTTGTATATCTCTGAAAGTTCAGAACACAGATATTAAAACCATAGTGATTAAGGGTCTAAGACAAAATGATATCTTTTCTTACCAAAATTTAAATTCAAACATCATAATTTTCTCTCTACTCACTGTCCTCACACTCCACACGTGACTGAGCCCTGTGTACCAACTCACTGCCTTCTGGAAGTATGCTCTTACACCACTGAGCTTTCTCAATAAACAGTTTCATAAATTCAGCATTAAAAGGACATTTAAATGAACAAGGACAAAACACTCCCTGGAGAAACAGGATTAATTTCCTGAGACTTCCTATGAGACAAACATTCTAAAGACTGTATTTCTCAGCTTACTCATCTGTCAGACAGCACACATCACATCCACAACATAATCCACATGATTATTTATCAAGTATTTGGAGATGTCACCCTCTGCCAAGCTGGCATTTAGGATACCAGTTCTTTTAGGGTGAATTTGAATGTCTGGCCTTCTTTGTGCCTCAGTTCTTCAGCTTTAAGATGGAAAATATTCTTTCCCTAACTAGTAAGATACACAGTGATAAAACCATATTTCAGAAGACACACAAAACTTGCTCTACATCCTGAAACAGAAATAAAGCTTTGAGTCTTCATTAGTCTGATTCATTACTCTATCACAATTTTGTTAAAACAAGTATTGCAATGAAATACACACTTAGAAATTACAAAACAAGTGAATATTTAATGGCCACTTCAGTGTGAGGGAGCTGAAATTCTTGTGTTCCCAAAGGACCTATGAAGACACTGTGACCACTTATCACTAACAGCAGCCCTCTCACAAAACCTTTATGGGTCACCACTTTCAACTAATGTCCCACTCTTCCAATATCTCCTTGTAATTGTCTTCATCCCAGGTGTTGTATCTGACTCCAGTAGTACAGAAGGGCAATAATCTCTGAGTTTAACCTCAGACATTTATGGCCATGTTCACACAATCATTGGGTAATTACATATTTTGGCCCTCTGTGGTTGTCATTCATCTATGTACTTATCTGCATGTTAGTGATGAAAGAAGTCTACCCTATCACACATTCCTCTTTGATGAGTTTATTTACATGAAACAGAAAGCTTTCCCAGAAAGAACAACAGCCTTAATAAAATTCTGATGGTTTTGGTTTATTCCCTTGGGCACGACAAATACTAAACATGTTCATTGCCACTGTATTTGCTGTGTGGGGAAACGTAATTTTTGCTGTGACTCTGTGAACGAAGCCACAAGTCACATACTCTTGAACATGTAAAGTGAGGACATTCTTGACGAATAATCAAATCCAATAATGTTCACACAGCTATAGCCCAAATCTGAGCTCCTGAAAGGCTTGAGGCGGAAAACCCCCCAAATATCTGAGATTCCAGAAGAGCTCTTGAAAGCTGTAATGATTTTTTTTTTCTGGCATTTTGAAGGCAGGAATATGCCTTTTGACTGGAATTCATTTTTCAGACAAAGACTATCTTCATGAATATTTGCCCAGCACTATTGTAAGGCAGCTTACAACAGCACAAAGGACATGTTCTCATGTACAAACTGCTCAAGTAAAATCCAGACAGAGGGGGAGTCAGTGCAGCCTCACAAGAGGCAGCTGTCTCCCTTACCAACAGCAAGAGACTACAGGATTCACAGGCTCTTAAAAAGCTGTGGCTAACACTGCTGGTTTACTTTCTTTTTACAAAAATAACAAGGTGGGAGGTGATGTTACCAAAGAATCATGGTTAATTCCTTTTTTCATTAAGTTCTGTCAAACTGAGGCAAGACCAGCTGTTTCAGGATAGTCCAGGAGTAAATGTAAATTATTCTCAGTGAAAGTTTGAACAGCACTTCATCTACCCTTTCAGAGCAATCCAAACAGTATGACATTATAACAAGCTTCATTGGGGTTGACAGCTTCAAGTTTTCTTCCTTAACCTGCCTACAAAGAATAAACAGGTATGGAAAACCTAGACATCTGTCCTGGTTGAAGAGGAAATCGCAACATGCCCCATACTTATCGCTTGAGTTTCAGAGAGATGGTGCTGTCGTTTAACTCCTCCAGCATCTGAAGAGTTTGGCTGGTGGCCTACCCATTTATGGACCTTGCATAACTCTCCAATCCTTTTTAGTTTCATGCAGCATTCTCTGACCTTCCCCTGACCTTCCTCCTACAAACTGTGTACAAAAGAAAGCTATCACACAACACTGAGCTGGTACAACTTTCATGTTAATGTTCGTTTTTCCTCCTGTAAGGGAATTCTCTGCAAGTAAAGGGTGCTCTTCACATATTCTTCACTGCTCTACACAGTTTTTAGAGGTATAACAGTTTACATAATTGGATACCTCTTCCATTTTTATAGATGATGACAGAGAGACTCTTCCCTTTGCAGTAATATATACAGCACTGAGCAGTTCTGGATTCAGCTGTAGAAAAATGGATGGGGCCTGACACCCATTTTTCATGATTTGTCCACATTCCAAAATGTGTCTGTGGCCCAACAGGATTGACTGAAAAAATATAATACTAGCCATTACTCGACATTTAGGGCAGAACAGGACAAATCACATGAAGCATCTTTCCATTTCACTGCAATTAAAACTTGCTGGAACCAGAATCAGTGCTGTATTAATGAATCCAAATCTTTACTGTTGTGGTATTGGAACAGATAACTTCCAGAAGAAGAAATGGGAGGGCAGCCATCAACCTCAGGATGTCAAGGGAAGAAATAAATTTTCTGGAGAATCCTAATGAGGACATTGAAATAGTGCTCTGTCACAAGAAGAACTGCCAATAGAAAAAATTACAAGTCAGGGCAAGAGAAAGGAGAAGTTTCAGAAGCTTTTCCGCCAGAATCCAAATCTTTTATTTCCTTAAACTAAGCACAAGTGATGATTCTTTGCACAAGGAAATTATTTTTTTTCCTACTCTGCAAATATATAGTATGAATCCCTGTTTAGTGACACTTCTTATTAATGCTCTTTTATGGATACTTTGTAAAGAGCTTGTGAGAAAGTAACAATGCACATTGTATACATGAACGGTATATATGTTACAAATAGCTAAAAATCTAAAAATTGGATGGTGGAATAGCCATACACAACCTAAGTGATGATTTATGTAACTATATAAAGCCATTCATAAACCAATTATTGCTAATTTATAAACTCTAAAGTATATTTAATTTGCATATTTTCATTAAAAGCCTTGTACAGTTCCTATGCCTACAGTTACCAAAATTATTCTTGTTACAAGTAGCAGGTTGAGAAGCAGAAGTAGAGAATCACTTCACAAAGTACCACAAATGCACAGTATTAGTAAATAACCACTTTGAAAAAGCCACTGCCACAGAAATATTAACTAGAAAATGACATGTGCCAAAAGAGAGGAAAAAGTGACAACAGCTAATCTACACAGTCTATTGGAAATTCATAAGACCTGTGTGTTGGCAGGCTGTCAACGGGAGAGAAGGGAGGAAGGGGAAGGGGCAAATTCCTGGAATGAGAAGCTTTCTAATAGGAAAACCCAACAACCTCCCATGGAAATCTTCACCTCAGGAACAGTCAGTTGTATGTCCCACATCTTAGTATGGGGTGAGAGGCTGTGTCTTAGATAACAGGTCCCAGACATGCTAGGATTTAAAGATAATCACCTACAGCTTGAGTTGCACCTGGATGAGAATGGGAACAAAAAGAAGAGCACAAGCATTATCCTCTCTCAGAAGCTCACCTCGAAGATGGGAGTGCTCTGTAATAGCTGTAAATTCCTCAAAGATTGACTTAATTAGAGCCTAACCTTGCCATGAGAACGATGGAGGGCCATTACACACTCGTGAGGAGTGAAACCAGTCTCCTGCCTCGATGTAGGTGATGAAAGGCACTGCTGCTGCTGCTATTCCCAGATTGCAAGGACAGTGACAGATTTTAAAGAAAGCCATGACAGCAAAACTTCATCATGATGAGAAGAATGATTATGACATAAGAAGGATAAGAATTCCTACAATCAGCCAGAGCTAGCCTACTCTAATTCCTTTCTGGCAAAGCCCCACAGGCATTTAAACTTTTTCCTCATTCATGGTCAAAGGATTTTATCACACACTATAAAGACTACAGTAATGCAAGAGCCACACCTTATGGACACTTAGGTTATATCTATAACAAAAAAATCCTCAGCTTTACTTTGTTTCCAGTTCTGCACCCTAGTTGCATCCCAGATACATCAGGACAGCAGTTTCAACCATGAAGTCCTGGTTTCAAGGTACAGGAACCTCAGGTGCAAAGTCCATAAAGGAGACAGAATACCCTCCAGCAGACATCTTCTCTGAATGACAGCCATGGGAGCACCAGAAAGGATCCCCTGGCTTGACTCAGCCTGTCAGTATGGACATAGCTGTTTCCACTAGCATTTCTAGTTCTAGCACTTCTCCACAGCTAGAAGTTGTTTTATTACTATAGGATATACAACATGATTTCCCACTCTGCATTTCTGAAGCCTGTGGAACACTATGGTAACAGATTTAGACATAAAACCAAACGCACAAACTACCTACTGTTCAACTCAGGGCACACTAACCTGCACCCAGTCCTGCATCCTCCAAGATGCTGAATCAGCTTCCATTCCAAGTAACAATGAATCTCACCACAGCTCTACATGTTCTTTCAAGTGTCTTTCCAAGCAAAAAAGCACTGGAGCTGCTTTATCCATGTTGAATCACAGACAGTTCACTCTCAGTCAGATCCTTATCTGGTCACAATGTAACAGCAAAATTGAACTCTGGGCACATAAACTTGATTTAGTATAACAGTTAGACCATACTTTTATTCAGGAAAAACAGTAAGAGTGAAGTATTTCTGTAATGAAAAGGAGATAAAAATCAAAATGTTAGTTTAATGACACAGCAGTTTAAAATCTTCCTCAAAGTTTCCTGGAAAGTCCACATGAAAAAAAACCAAAACATAAAAAAAAAAGCCCAACCCCCAGAGGAAAAAAAATTAAAAGAAAGAAAGAAAAAAAAACAAACTGGAAGAGAAGCTTAATGCATATCTGGAGAATCTGTAGAAAGGATGAGTCACTGCTCATCTATAACATGTATATGAACATGCAATGAAATTCTTTGCCTGCTTCTCACACATACAGATTACATGTAAACAAAAAGAGAGCTCCAGGCACCTTATGGACATAAACAGCAAACCTTCGGTAAGAGAACAATAAAATGAGGAGGTTAGTTAGTGCCCCACTGTGGGTCTGGCCCAGAACTGAATCACTAACATGGAAATTGCTTCCCAGTTACCATTAGTAGGACTGGAACTGGATCTTACTGGGGATATTTGACTAGCCATTGCCATTATGATGGTGAAGTGAGGTAGCTGAGCCCCAGACCTGTGTTTGTCTCCAGCAGAAGGATGAAGCAGACAACTGTAGGGTAAGTTCTGCAGCCAGATTCATCTGCACTTTCACTCTGAATTACTCCAGTCTATTTAAAAGACAACCTCACCTTGGTTTCTCTTAGAAATTTGCCATTTCTGCTTTCTTCCTACTGTTTTTCAGGAGAAAGCAACTTATTTTACATTAAGGATTTATGGAGTTGCTCTGTGAGCAAGGGAAATGAATTGAAACCCAAAAGTTTTAGAGGAATGCAGTAGGAGGAAGAAAATCTTTCCACTTAGTCTATCACAATGTAAATAATCTAAAGAAAAAGTGCACATCCAAAATCAAGTAAAAGTTCAAATACACTGCAGAGAAAATGAAGAAACAGGCTGTATACTCAGAAAGAGATGCTCCGAGCACTTTGCTGAGGCTTTACCACAGCATTTGTCTGACAGTTACCCTGAAAATTCTAATTTACCCTGAGCATTTACAGTCCCTAACATGTAATTGCATCCTAGGGATCACAAGACCCATAGCTGCATCAGCAGCAAATATTTGAGGCAATTAGGGAGGACACTGGAAAAATGAAAGGTTTTTTTGCATTATTTCCAAACATTTCAAACAGAAACCTTTCACAAAGGTAACTCGTGACAGTTCTAAAATGTGTTTTTCCGTAAGAATGCATCCTCATTATATAGTCAAAGCTATTAAGGAAAAACTAATACAATAGTTTGAATTTAAAATGTATCACTTTAAATGCATGTACAGATCCAATTTTCTTTTTTTGTCCTTTCAAACTACTGCAAGTTTTCCGAGGCACACCAAGGAGCTAAGAACTGGAGGCAGCTTTGCTGTGTATCGCTGCCATCTAGTGACCTGTCTCTGAGAATGGGACAACAACATCAGCATAATGGTATCAGTAATGCTCTGGTTATACTCTTTATTTCAGTGTTAGCAGAATATTAAAGATCATTTCAGTTCACAGCTCCTATTGCACTGTATAAGTCTTGAAAGTAAAGAATACATTTCACTTAGTGGGGGGGTGGGGGTGCGTGATCATACCACAGTAACAAGATATTTATTCACTTTGTAAAACTGCTATAAACTACCCGTAGAATGGGGGGGTGGGGGTGGGGGTGTTTGTTTGGGTTTTTTGCAGAGTTGTTTTGAGAGTGAGGATTTTTTGCTGTGAAGGCAAAGTTACATGCATCAAAAAATTGGTCATATTATTAAAACATCCACAGACTTCATTATTTGTCTGTGATACTGCACTAAATGCTCTTCAACAGCATGCAAAAGAGCAGACATTATAGTCCTTCCTGTTTCTCTTGGTTGCTTATCATAAGCTTTCCATGAGGACTTGATTATGAAAAGCTTCTGACAATGAGAGTGATTTAGGAAATGTAAGGGTAAGTTGTGCCACAATATTGTTAAGACTGGATGTGTCTGAGCTGCAGCGGAGAGGTCCCATTCACTCCATGAAACACCAGAGTGACACCACCAGCCTTCCCAGAGCACCCAGGCTAACTCTGCCAAGTCAGACCTCCCTGTCCCAGAACTGACAGTGTAGGTCTGAGTAAACAAGAACTTAAGAGACCCTGACATTTCAGAGGCAGCTATGCAAGAAAAAGGTAGATTTGGGAGAAGAGGTAGAATATGAGAAACAGGCTGTAACATATAAAAGCAATAAAGTAATAACCATAGCCTAATACCACAGCCTAGACTCTATCTTCATTTCTTTTGTACTCTAGACTTCTGGGAGGTATCACACAGTCCTGTATATGGCTGAAAGTAATTTACAAGCCCATGGCAAGGGCCAAAATCAAGTAAACCTATATCAGGCAGAGTGTTCCTAACAGGAAATCTCATAAAGGTATACTGGAAAAAAAATGAAAGCCATTCATTGTGTTACACAGCCCATTCTCTAAGGAGGTCATTGAAGTCAAATAAATTTCATAGGCCTTTCCTATGCAATAATTTAGGTGCAGTTAATATGCCCCAGAATACCAATAACAGCAAGATGCAGAGGTCATTTATTCACATTTTATCAATAGGATCTTTATGAGATGCAGGCTCCTTCTTCAAGATCCACTCCAAGCCAACAGTTTAGAACATCAATATAATCCAGAAACCCACCTCAGTGCAATGATCCATTTTAGACAGCTGAGTGAGCAATACAAAGTTAGCAAATGTCTTTGGGAGAGTCTCAGCCCTCTGACTCCATCTCAAGCCAAAACTAACTTTGGACTTGCTGGGAGAAGGAAAAGGCTGCCTTCCCCCAACCATGAGAGATTTTCACATGAAGTGTGATAGCATCGTGTTTCTTCTAAATAGTAACTCAGTTCAGCTTAATGCTCATTTCTCCTTTTCCTGGGGTTCATCATTTCAGTAACACAATGATGGTTTTTGTTCTACATACCCTGGACCCAACAGAGCTTTCTGATACTTAACTACACATGATGCTAGCAGATAAAAAATTAGCATAACAAAACACATAATTGGTTAATTGACTATATCCCCTGTCCATAGAATGGATTTTACTACTATTTCAACTAGGGTGGCTTTTGAATGAACTTGAAATAACACTATTTGAGTACACAAGACAAAAATATTGCCACACAGCTGAATACAGGAAAGTCAAGCTCATTTGTTCAAAAATATCCACTCACATCAGTGGAGCGTGAAAGTCTAAAGGCCTCATACCATCAGCTGATGAGTGCTTCATTGGTTTCCTTTAAAATCCACCTACACAACAAATCTTCAGAGCAGTCATAATGATGAGTGCTGCCAATCCCACCACTTCAATAACCAGCCTAGAAAAATTACTTTCAGAAATCACATAGATCATAACAGTGAATTCTGCTTATAAAGTCAGTAATGTCACTGATCCAGCTGGACAAAATGCTTGAGAAAAACAAGATTTGGCCTGAAGATCTAAAAGGCCACTATTTCACACTAAACATTTAGGATTTGTCAGTTTTCATTTTTAAGTGTTAAAACAGTTTTGTCGGAAAGTGCAGAAATTCTGCTTATAAATACATTAGGTTTTAAGGAATACTTTTCACTTCAATACAGCATTTGCTCATAAAAACACCCCCTCTACCCTGTCCCCTCAATGATTTCCATTGAGCTGCTACTGCTTGTTTCCTCCAAACTACCATCATTCTCCACCTCCGCCTACCACCATTAAGAGCCTGATACAGATATCAAATATGGGGCATAATGGACATTAAATGAAGACCTCCCAGCTGTCTTCTGACAGTTTCATTGCATAATGGAGACCTTTGAATGTCTTATTCACAACATAAAAAAAGGCACAACTATTGAATTCCAGAATGCAGATAAAAAACCAAAATCCTATGATATATTTGGGCAGGCAGGTTGGGGTCTTCACTTATTTTCATATCTAGACAGTCTTATTAGGCTTGCTTTGGTGCTTTCTAAAGGTGTAATATTTTATTTCTTAATAGTAATTCTTGCCTTTTTTCTTGCTGAAAAGTGATAGTTCACTTTGAAAGCAGAGATTTATACTGCAGAGTCTTCATTTAAACCTTGTGTAAAGAAATAAAATCTTTATGTCCACACATGTTTGAGCTCTTACCTCCATACATTTATAGCGTGTTACATTTCCCAGCTTTCCCATATTTAATGTTTCACAGCCTGTTCTCCAGATTCAGGTAGTAGAAGGCTTGAAGGCCAGAAAACAGGCATCAGCCCACTATTTTAATTAGAAATGAACATAGAGATCTCTGAACTGTGCAGTTGTACAGAAGTGCTACCTAAACCTCTCACTAGAATAAGAGAAATCTGACCTATGACTTCCACCAAAGTATTTTCATTTATAGAGTTTAAAACCCTTTAAATGAATCCTTGTTGAGCCATATGTTGTCTCATCAGTATTTAGAAATAACACCACAGGGAAAAAAGAACAAGAAAGGGAAGGAACTGCATGCTAAATAGAAAAAGGTCAAAATAAGAAGAAATAACTATTCCTGCATTTCAAGAAGGCTTCACTCCCACTCCATTCAGCTCTGCATCTCCCAGCCAAGATGTGTGACATTTTCCGCAGGAGGCAGCACAGTTGTATTGGTATTTAGTCTGCATTTGCCTGTGCATTTGGAAGAGTCATAGAATATGTCGAGTTGGAAGGGACCCACAAGGATCACCAAGTCCAACTTTTAACCCTGTGCAGGACACCCCACACAGTGAGTGCCCAAGAGCATTGTCCAAATGCTTCTTGAACTCATACAGGTTTGGTGCTGTGATCCCTTCTCTGGGGAGCCTGTTCCAGTGCTCAACCACTCTTTGGGGGACAAATCTTTTCCTGATATCCAACCTAAACGTCCCCTTACTCAGCTTTATGCCATTCTCTCGAGCCTTGTCACTGGTCACCTGAGAGAATAAATCGGTACTTGCCTCTCCCCTTCCTCTTATGAGGATGTTGCAGACTACAGTAAGGTCTCCCCTCAGTCTCCTCTTCTCCAGACTGAACAAATGAAATGGCTTCCGCTGCTCCTCAGAAGGTTTCCTCTTCATACTTTTCACCATCCTTGTTGCCCTGCTTTGGATGTTCTCTAATAGCTCAATGTCATTTTTATATTGTGGTGCCCAAAATTATACACAGGATTCAAGGTGGGGATGCATCAGTCCAGAATTTGTAATAAGAGGGAGTTGACAAAAAGAACTTAACAATATTTCACATCTTGTGAAGTCTAACAACCCCTTATATCCTTCCCACTTTCACTCTCTGTGTGCTCCATGCTTTTTTTTCCCATTTCACACTAAATTTCCTAAAATGCAAAACAGAATATAGGAAAATAACATCAGTTGACGACCTCATTACGATTATATTATACCTTGCTCTTTCTCCAAAGCAGAACAAAATACCACTCTGCAATACAGTTCAGATGTTTATCTAATCCAGAAGTGTTTGTCCCAGAATAAGCTCCAAGGCCTACCACACTTGAGAGCAAACCATGCTGGTACTTCCCCCATTTTATTAGATACACAGTAGGAACATCTCCAACATGTACATTCCTGGCTCACCAAAGAACTGCCTTGCAGGTGCACTAGCATCCCACAGTACATACACTGAAGAAAAATTGTGAAAGTGAGCATCACAACCTGGATCTTGTCCATGAGTTAATGGCTCAGAAACCAGGTAGGTAAGAGCTGACAGAATTTGTATGAATTCTTCTGACAAGCTTTGTCTGACCCACAGCCTGCAGGCTACTCTTTAAAATACTTTGCTAAACTTTTCCTTTAGTTGTTCCACATAGGTCACACTTTTCAAACCTCTTATACCTGTTGTTATCCTCTCTTATTCTCTCATTTATGTCTTTTCCTTTATTTCCCCCCCAAATTATATCATTAAAACATGGGTGGAACACTATCACTGATGCCAGTTGACCATGGCAATTATTGTTAACAAGTTAATCTTTCAAATACTTCTGAGAACAAGGCTTCTCTGAAGTATGGCAACAGTATGGCAGTACGGAGTGTGGATCAGCCTTCAGTCTGCTGTTTCCTAGATTTTCCTGTGTGCTTCTGCTCACCAAAACATTATGCATAGTTATGTGTCAGGTTTATGCATTAAACTACATTTCTTAAGTGAATTCCTCAAGTTCCTGCAGGAAACCAAGTGTAAAGCTGGGATGAAATCTCAAATAGTCAAGATTCCAGGTATGACTTTGTAGCAGTGGCTGTCTCTAAGCAGAAGCTCTGCTGTTCTTCACAATGCACATGAGAGTCCAGAGCTTTTGCTATGCCAAGCTGAGAGAATGGCAGAGAACAGGATACCTCTCTCCCTAAATCCTTCATCCAAGGCTCCTTTCTAATGGAAACCAGGGGATATAGACCATTAGGAAAAAGGATCTGCTGTCTTCTGGGAAGTGGGGTGCTCCATGGGCCTCCATTTTAGAAATTACCAGCTAGGCTACCTATTAATTCTATCACAAGATAATATGAAGGTTAAAAGGTAAAATACCAAGAACCACCCATAGCTCAGTATCTTGACATGGGACTGAAGCCTTTGTACCTCTTGGCCAGAACACCATTCCTTGCTTTCAAAGCTCAGCCTCTGATACAGAGAATTAAATCTTATTTCCAAACATTTATTTTAGGATAGAGGGATTTATCCTGTGTGAACTTACTCTGATATAAATCCCTGCCTCTATTTGCAATAAAAACTCTTTGTGGCGATGTTTGACCAAGGAAAATTCTGTCAGATGTCTTTCAGAATTACAAGTCTCCTTTCCCACATCCTGCCTCGACAAGAAGGAATGGAGGAGAGCAGAATTTCTTTCAGGCAAACTGTCTTTGTGTACTCCATGTATTTTGACTTTGGATTTCTTTGTAAAATTCAAAAAAAGTTAAATTATCATGTAAATGCTTATAGGTTTTGGAGGGTGTCTTGAGACAGGTCAGCCATGCATTTGAGCAGGCTGATGGGCGTGTAAGAGGGGCTACAAGGAACATGTTTCCTCTAATTGAAACTCACACTGACTCCTGTATTGTAAAGTATTACAGAGACGAGAGGCTACTGAATCCAGTGGAGATGCTGCCTAGGAAGTACAGGGAGGAGATGAGTTCTGGCCCTTTTCACTAAAAGCAATAAGCAAATTGTGCTTCTTCCTCTGAATAAGGAAGCGTAACACTGGTTCCTGCCTGGCAGGCTGTGAAATGAAACCCTTCTTTTTGAAAGTGTAGATGCTACAGGGCATCTGATGGAAAAATCTCTCCATCAAACCAATCCCTGTGAGTTTCCAAGGAGTTCCAAACCTCACTGGTCTGTCAGAAATGATGTCTAGATATTACTGTTTTTCTAGAAGGACGCAGAGAGCCAGCTGTATGTCTTTGGCAACAATCAGTGAACGACCACAGAAAGTTGCCTTTTTTTAATGGAGTATTTATATGAACATTGTCACTGCTGTTCTCTTCCAGAAGTTCAATTTGAAACTGTGTCTCAATCTCAGCCTAAAAAGAACCCCAAAAAACAACAAGGGAAAAACAACATAAATCTGTACCAGGTGATGAACTAACCCATAACATGAAACCTCTCTCCACATGACAAGCTGTCTGAGACATACTGCTATATATACACAGTAAAAACTGTGGGAAACTGGGATCCAGAGAAGTGCTTATTTAGTTTACAAAGTTGGAAACTTCTTCTTTATTCAGCTGAGGTTTTATGCAGCCTAATGTACGCTCAACTCAACACACAGACTTACACATATACCCCTGTATAAATTTCTACAAGCTCCAATTACCATATGTAACTACACATGTTGGAATAACCAGAGCAAATTTTCCGCAGAGCATGGCTACTGTTTGCTGAGTGAAACTAGATTGTTATAATCAAGAAATGTCAGACCTGCAAAGCCAGAAAGGAAAATCATTTTCACAAGGTATTAGTTCACAAAATTAGGTAAAAGGAAGAATAGAAAATTTATAAAAATGGGAATAAATGTATAAAAATCAGGATGCTGTTCAGCATGCCACAAGCAATGTGTAAGTACAGTGCTATTAGATCAAATATGGCAATAAACTACAATGGCCAGCAGCAGGACATATTGCCAGGAAACTCTAATTAAAAGTGCATTTTGACACACACCCACCATCCCCCCCCAAAAAAAGCAGATAAAAATCTATTATCTTCTAAGAGAAAAACAAGCTTTCTATTCTCCTGTACCTTTTAACAGCAAACATTGGATTTAACAATAAACATATTCAGACCCCAAATTATTAAGAGTACTACCAAAACATTTATAGTCCTAATATCATATGACTTCCCTAAAACCTCCTGCTTATCCCATTATACAGTACAGGAATTCACAAAGTTATAACATAAAGATAGTGGTCCAAAATGTACTGTCACTGATTTCTGAATTTCCTTGTAGCAGCTTCTCTGACAAAACCCAAACATATTATTGCCCCACAGTTCAAAAGAACAACTCAAACCTCTCTCATTGAGCTTGTCCCTGAGGTCCCCTCAGAAGAGCAGCTATCCTGACTGAGAAGCTTGAAATTCATATACAGAGGATGCTGAGATCACCGAAATCACAGCCTTTCAGTGAAATCAATGTTTTTCTTTAATTTTCAAGAAAAGTAGACCTTCCAACCTTACATTCATATGGAAAAACCTTATGAAGTAATCTTTAGGAATAAATGATTTATTAGAATTCTAAAATAATTGTTGTAAAAGTCCCTAGAATTAAACTGAACTTATTCTACATAACTTTTTAACTGTCCTACAGAGTTGTAGAGGCAGCATACTTTTCCTGTTAATTTTTATAGTATGGCCCACAATTCATGTAGAAAGGTTATCATTTTCTATTAAATGCCACAGCACTTTTTCACACAGGAGTCATTCTTTTTTCTCTGTTCGTGTCTTATTTGTGGAGGGGAACGTGTTCTGCAGCCAAGTCTCCACTATTTGCTTTGGACAGTCATTTTTGCAGCTGAGTCCATAAGCTTTCTCTATATAATTATGAAGCATGTCTGACTATTTCAGTGGTGGGCGGACAATTATATATGTCAAAACCTTCTTTCCAGATAACAAAACTGCATGGATAGCAAACCTGTTTTATGAACCTCCAAATTAAATATCCAACATCATATCAATTCCTCATCTGAACACCCTGTTGGGCAGCACATATGGAAATTACCTTATTTGAAAGAAAGATCTATTCAGCAGGGCAAATATTAACACTATCTGGCATGAAAATCTTGCTTTGGCATAGGTTTTAGTTCAAGAAAGAATAAACAGTGACAGAAGAAAACCTCCCAGTTGAATACGTTAATGCTAGTTAAAGATAGTAAAAGGTGAAAACTCCTTCCAGGACCTTTTGTTCTTTAGATCCCACGTGAATTACTTGAAGCAGATTCTGTTTCAGCCATCAATTTGAAAGCATTATCTCAAGTATCATTAAAAAAGCATCAACTTCACTTAAAGTATAATTTTTGCCTCAATCACCTTATGTACCTACATTAGCCTTGAACCCTGTTTTCTACTTTCTATGGTTTTATTACAATACTACATACATTTAGTTTCTGTCCAGTTTCTCATAGTGACATTAGTTCCCTCTGCTACATATAGAGTAAAACTGATGATCACTGTGAAAAAGTATATTTCAAATGTGCACCTACCAAACTAAAGGCTCCCAATGCTTCATGAGGTCCAGTGTCTGATGTCTGCCCCTGTAGGGGTGACAGTGAGTGCATCTCTTTAAGGAAAGCTGTTTGGAGTGCACCTTTAAGAGAAGAGAGCTACTTGTGGTGTGCCTGTGGTACTGTGACCAATGAGAGACTTCGGTGTATGTGAAATGAATGGGCTAGCCAATAATGTCATGACATGTTGGATGTGAGAGGATATAAAAGGTGTGGATGTTACTGAGTGAGATTAGATCTAATAGGAGCTAGTACTGCATCTTCTACTAGGACTACTTCTACTGCTATGAACTACTACTACTATGAACTGTCTATGAAACTATCTTGAATAAAGTCTTGTAAGCCTTCTGATCAAAGCCTTCTGATATCTGCTGTGCCTGAGCTCTTCTAACCGTCATTCACGCTGCACCCTTGCTCGGGGTAAGGGGACCCCAATAAAGGGTGACCCCCAACGTACCCCAATATGCCCTAGTCAGCTCTTCCAAAATGTAATCTTTCTACTAGAGCTATAATAGTTCTGTAAACAAAAAGTATTTTATGATTGTTTCTGTATGTATCAAAATGTGTTTGGCACTGCAGTCTGCAAAAGAGAATTTCCTGTTTACAAACTCACATTCTGTCCTGAATTTGAATGCATACTTGAACAAAATCTTTCCACACAACTCCTCATCTTATTTCAAATGAGAAAGCAATTTAGTGAGCATTTTTGCTTTAAGTTAACCATAATTATTGCAACAGTTTGACCCCTTCTTTTCTTAAAAAAATAAGAAACAAAAGAAAATATTTTGACAAAATAATAACGAAGTAAGGATATTACAACATAATATATGAATATAAACAACTTTATAGATCTGAGAAGTCCTGTTTAGCTCAGTGAGGCAACTCTACCATTTATTTGGCCATGGGTAAATGCAGCAAACTCAAAGCCTTTGTTTGTCAGGTTTTTCTCAACAGCTGTTCAGCATCATTCGCATAAGTCTGATTTTTTGTTATATTTATAATAATGCATACATTATTTTAGACAAATGATTCATGGAATGATGCAGGGACATTAATTTACCTTATTTTCCCATTTCAACATATCCCAAAACCAAACAGTATTTATTCTTACTTTTGTTTTCCCATATGGTCATGGAAGAACATGCATTAGTTATGGTCTCACAACATAATCATATAAGTTCAAAGCTAAAATGTGTTACATTCATGAACCCAAGTACCTATTTCTGTGAAGGAAAGGTGGCAAAGTCACAAGGATAGAGAAATTAAAGTAAAATAAAGAAATACACAATGAGGAGTATGATTGTGTCACCCATGTAAACACTTAAAACATTGACGTGGAGCTGCTCCTGAGAGCCACAGGAGAACTCAGTCCCCCCATCATTGATTTCCATGCTCCTGGATTAAGACTGCCCAAATTCCTAGTTATTTTGCCTTTGCTGTCTTCAACTTAATTATTTCTGACTTAGAGCAGAATAAAGGATTTGTGATCAAGTTTACAAGAACATGTGGATGTAATCCAGCTGCAAAGCCCTTGCCCCTGGTAATACCTTCTAACATCATGCTAAAATCCAAAAGTGCTACTTACATTATTCAGGTCCTAAGTCAGCATATTCCGAAAAATGTTGTATTAATTTATACATTATATCACCCAAAACAGGTACCAGGTACAGATCCTCTGATTTTGCCAGTTATGAATTTGTATCCTAGAAACTTATTTCATAAAACTGTTAAATATTACAGTGACATTTGCTAAGTGACAGTTAACTTTATTTCATATTCATATTTGAAAAATATAACCGCTCCAGATGTGTTCCAGAAAACAGCCACTGAGCTAAAGGCTCAATTGAATCATTTTCTGTAATACAGATGGGGTTTGGGACATACTTTCAATAGTGTTTCATATAATAGTCCTTTAATCAGAAAAGCAAATAATTTTTGTATATGCAAACTCATCACTTGAATTAATAAGTATTCTTACATAAAATCTATCCAGTTTTGTGGGTGCTATGATGGAAGGAAAGCCACTCCACTGACCTGAGGACTTTATTATCTATTATAGGCAGAATCCAGATCTGACATGTATTATACCTCTGAACCTGTTGAGGTGAGTCTGCATAAGGAACAGTAAAGCTAATCAAAGCACAAAAAGAAATACCACTTGGATTTATTAGACCTGGGTGGCTTGTCTTGCTTCTTCACATAAATAGATCTATGACTAAACCTAAGGTTTGCTGTCCCTTGATTATAAAGTAACCAGTTAAAAAAACAGCTATTGCCAGTAAGCTTGAACTTGCTCCTCAGGATCCATAACTCCACTAAGAAATACTTAATGGTTTGAAAATTGAAATCTGATTAAACACCATGCAGTGACACAGCTTTTGGCAGAACCAGTTGCTGCATATTTAGGGAGAATAATCTCTAATCATTTAAATTAAGTATTCAACATCCATGAATCTCCACTAGATCATGCACATCTCATCCTTACATATCTTTATGTGGGATGTGCTGGGAAGAATCTTCTGTGGGAGGCATAGTTCAAATTCCATATGGAGGAAAGCAGAGCAACAGCCTGAGAGTGGTAGGCAGAGCAAGCAAATTAATATCTTTTAAAATGCACACGTTTGGCAATCAAATTGTACATTAACATTTTCAGATGCAATTTCTTTTGCTTTGCAAATAGCTGAATAACTACAATAAAACCTCATGAGAACCTCAGCACAGGAAGCAGAGCTGTGAGAGCCCTTCTTCCTGACTGAGCTAATCCTTAGGGAGCTGGATCAGAGGCACAGAGGACACTGCTAAAAGAGGAACCTTTGGCTATTGCTCTCTGCCACTTTAATTGCACCAATATAAATTGAACATCTTCATCACTTCTCTGCAAGATATGGTGCCTTCATTCCAGATGCTTGTAAGTGAAACAAGCAGAAAGGATGCTCTCTCCAAATGTTGGGGTTTTTTTTATTTCATTTGACAAGTGTTCATTTTGCAAGGGGCAGGAGCGATTAAAGATGCCGTTCCTAGCAAATCCATCAAGCTGCTCTTTTTCCAAGAGGCAGTAGCTGAATTCCATGAGCACTTCCAGCCCATTTCACTGAAGGGTACCACAGGCTGCTGTAACCCACATCATTGGAGCAGTGCAAAGTCTTTTACACAGCTACAAACTGTCAACGGCTGACAACAGCCATGGTCTTAAGAAGGTCAAGCAGGTCAAAACCTAGCTTACATGAAATCAATCAGGATTTAGAAAACAGAAATGAAACTGTCACTCCTCAAAGGGTTGATCTAACAGATATACTTAATTTGTAAATATATAAAGTCATGTAACTATTCAAGAGGATAAAGCTCCTTGCAAAACATTGCTGTAACTGCTTTGCTTTAGACTACTAAGTTGTGCTTTCATGCAAGAATGTAATTGTCAGAGCACTTACCATGTGGGAGACCCAAGTCGTTTCTTTTCAAATCTGCCACCGGCCATGAGAATGATCAAACTACCAGACACCTCAAAGGGCATTCGTCAGCCTTTTAGTTGAATCACTACTGTGTTTCCCTGTAAAATATGAGTCTGACTGATCCAGAAAATAAAGCATACAAGAGACCATGTTTCTAAAGTATACTATCTATGTCACTTACTAAGAAAGGGACAGCCCTGGTTCTAATTCCAAGGCTTTTGCCTGTATTTCACATCATGGCATAAAAAATATAAACACTACCTAATACATTCAACCACTTTTCCTTTAAAAGAAAAGAATTATTTCTGTTCAGTTCTCTGAGAAAAAAAGTATTTTCAGAAACACTGATTGGATATGCACCCACACAAGTCACAGCTTCTTTCTGAGCAAGGTGTTTAAATTTTAGAGGGTGATTAGAACAGGACACAATCGTCTGTATTTTGGTGTTCTGCATCTTCCTATTAACTATCTTGAAGCATCTCCTCACTCAACATATTCCTCTTCTGACACACCTTCTCTGCATACATCCACCAAGGCACTCAGCGCTTGGATTCTGGAATGCCCTTTGCAAGCAGATACTCAAGGGTAACAATCCTCATCTCTCTTCTACCTTAAAAAAAGCCTTTTGCACTCTCCAAAAAATAAAACAAACATGCACATTTTTTAGCAGCCAGGCTCTGGAAGCCTACTTCCTCTAGATTTGCATATTGTCTTTTCCTCCTGCCTCTTATTCCCTACAGCTTCCCTCCTCTTCCAGTCAGTCCTCCCAGCTATTTTATCAGATGGGCAAGCAGCAGTTATCATTTTAGCTGTGCTGATGAGCCAGGCAGCCAGATTTACTTATCTTATGACAGCTTCCACCAAGAGAAGCCAGGCTTTCCTGCCTTCTCTTGATGGAAACATTCATTAAGAGTCCACATCCTTACCAGATGCTGGTTTTCACCATGGATCCAGCAATTTAAAATTTCAAAACCATTAATTCTTGCCAAATGTATCTGAATTTACCAGCAGATTCTGAAGTTTTTGGAGACTAGCACATAAATCTACATATGGACAAAGAATTTAACTTCCAGAGAATAAGACTTAATATTATAAGGAGATTTGGCTGGGGTGGAGGAAGAGAGGAATATGACTTAAGCTCATATAGCTGGACATTTCTAAAATTGAGATTCACACAGCATTTACACTGTAGCCCTTCTGAGACATTTAAGAAACAACCAACTCAACAGCCAGGTCTCTGCAGAGTCAAAAACTATGTCTGTGTGAGCAAGCAGGGCCAGGGAATGAGCTCAAGGCCTGACATGTCATCCAGGCTGCTAAAATCTCAGCAATGACACCACTTTGGGCTGAGCACTGCAAGACAATGCTGTAAGGACAGGCATGAGCCTGAACAAGGAACCTTTTCCTAGAGGTACTTTGGACACATACTCTCTGCTATGAGGGTGCCTCTGCTGTACTGATGCAAACCAGGTTGAGCCAGTTGGCTTCAAGACCAGAAAACAAATCCTGAAGCTTTGCATTTACTATGTAGAAGTAGCCAGAGAAACTGAGACAACATCATGTGTTAATGTTGGCCCAGCTTATACATGGAGGATAAGTAGGGAGAGCATAGCTCCGTCCACTACTGGAGCCCTTTGGCTCTTCCCAAGCAAACAGCTCTGAACCTGCATTGCCATGTGAACAGACAGTGTTCACAGTTCCAGGAACTCAGTGTTCCCAAATCCTGAGCTGATGCTCTCACTGTAAAGTGTGCATTCAAAATATCCCTCAAACAATGATCTAATGTTTTTCCATAATGCAGGGACTGCTAAATCCTTTTATTTCTTTCTTTTTCAATCTTTCTGTGAAGAATTGATATTCAAAAACTTGACAACATTAACAGGAGCCTGTAAACAGCAATTTCAGTTGCCAATAGGAGTTAAATTTGTGCTCTGTGACTTCAGTAATGAACTGGAGGACAGGAGTACTAATAGGAGTTAGGCAGAGATCCCTAGCCCTGGATTTGAATCTTTTTCTCCCCACATTTTACAGGCTGCACAAAATTGGCAAAATATGGATACAGAAACACACACGCACTCAAATATTTCCAAAAATATCAATACACATATATAAACATCTATTAATATGTTTATACAACTTCTTAAACATCATCATCATGGCTAGGATTTGCAAACGAAGACTTGGGAAGGGTACTACCCAAGCTTGCTGCCAGCCTGCTGGTGGCTAAAAAGGCTGATGTGGGATAGGCAAGTCTGGTCACAAAAGTCTCCTTAGGCAATATTGGCGAGGCTCGGTGTTTTCTGCATTGTCTTTTCTCCTCGAGACTGATTCTGCATGCATTCTCAAAGGAAGCAGCAGCATTATGGATGGTGTGTCTCCATGTCTCCCAGCTGGAGGGCAGATTGGACCACTGATGGTAGTCAATATGGCCAAGGCTGTGATATAGTTTCAGGGAGTCCTTTTATCTCCTCTTCAGGGCTCCTCTCTTGTGGCAGCCGATGGCGAGTTCATCATAGAGCACAATCTTCAAGAGGCAGTGACACTCCATCTTAGAGACATCCTCTGCCCAGCGCAGCTGCATTCTCAGCAGCGTGGCCTCAATACTGTGACCTCTGCCTGTTTAAGAACAGACACATTAGTCAGGTAATCAGATCAGTGGATGTTTAGGATTGTATGGAAGCAGCACTGACAGAAACGTTCAGGGAGTCACAAGTAGTGGTGGTAGATGACCCATGATTCAGACCCATATCAAAGAGTAGACAGTACAATGGCTCTGTAGACATTGGTCTTTGTACTTTTCTTCAGGTGTTTATTGCACCAAACTCTTTTATGGAGTTTTCCGAAGGCTCTGTATGCCTTTGCTATCCTGTTGTCTGTCTCTTTGTCAATCTTACCGTCTGAGGAAATGATACTTCCCAGATAGGTGAACTGCTGGACTGACTTAAGCTCTGAA
>JAWWEV010000134.1:5407131-5417885 GCA_035583235.1 Hafferia zeledoni
TTTTTGTTGTTTTTTTTTCCTTGTGGTGTTGGGGAAGCGGTTTGCTCTGGTCTGTTTACATACATACATATATATATGTCAGTTAAGAACAGTTATCCTTCTTGTATCCATTGTCTGATTAAAGTTCCTTTTCTTAAATTTGATAAAGAGTGACATGATTATTGTGGAGGAAACCCCTCCTCCGCTTGTGGGTAAACATTTTGGGTTTTCCCCTCAAACCAAGACACTAAGATACAATAGATATTGACATCTCATGTTCGATTTTTCTCTGAAAGCAGATTTCTCAGTCTCTTGCTATAAATGTCAAAAAATGCCATGTCATAAAAGCAGTCCTTTTATATTCCTTCTGCTGTATTTATTTTCCTGTCTGCCAAAGACTAATCTGGGCAGAGTGAAGAACTGCAGAAAAATTTCCTAAAAAGCTGAAGGAACTCAACAGAAAGAAGGAAGCAGAAAGTGGGCTGTGAT
Source organism: Hafferia zeledoni (assembly GCA_035583235.1). Classification (NCBI taxonomy): domain Eukaryota; kingdom Metazoa; phylum Chordata; class Aves; order Passeriformes; family Thamnophilidae; genus Hafferia; species Hafferia zeledoni. Next base: position 5,407,600 of record JAWWEV010000134.1, read on the forward strand.
TCCTGTCAGCTGGCCAGAGCTCAGCCTCAGTGAGACATCCCATGCTGCCAGTCCTGGGGAACGCACTGGCAGCCAGTGCCTTACACACCCCTCTCACTCCCAGGTGGGGGAAGGCAAGAAAAGCAGTCCTTTCCTTGCTGGGATTTGCCATGTGATGTATTGGCCTATTTTAGATATATTACATTAATATTTCTGGCTTTAAAGTGGGAAAGGTTGTGATTAAAATATCCTGGATTCTGTGGTCACATAGTTGGTGTTGGCAATTTCTGTGTTCATGTACTTAGTAGCTAATTCCTTTTATAAATGCCAGATTTTTCTCCTCTGGGTTAATTGTGCCTCTGGAGCTAATGCTGGAAGGCTGTCACTTGGTCATGTTTGTTGCTTTCTCCTTGAAGAGCACAGCTCTTTATTTGGTTTTACCATAGATACACTGGTGGGAAAACAACAGAACATCTCTGTAGCGATGTCTAGTACATCTCTCTCTAAAAGCGAGCACACATTTTACACAGAATATGTTGTTTTGTGCTATACTGTCAGTGTATTGTTTTGTGCTATACTGTCAGTATATTGATTTGCTTTAAAGCTTGTATTGAAGAGACTCCTGGTGAGTGCTATTCGTTTGCTTACTCATCTTTTCTGAGTGAGAAGAGCTATGTTCTGAAATATGGTGATGCCAATGAGCTCAAGGAAATGAAGTCTTTTTAAACAACTCTGCTTTTGGTCAGATTGTACCTTTTGCTGGCAAAAGTATCCTATTACTGTAAGACGTTTAGATGTTGATAAAGTTTAGAATTTAGCAATACACCACATTTTGTTTAATTAATCAGCAGTATACCATAAAGATAAGTATACAGTATTTTAAGTGGATTTAAAGTGTGCTTGATGTAAAAAATCATATATATATATGTAGAAAGGAGTGCTCCTTTTTTTTTGTTAGTTTTTACTGGTACTTTTACACTAGTGGGAAAAATCAAAGGATACCTCTTGAAAGGTTTAGACTGTCAAATAAGTGCAAAAGATGCTTTTCACTTACAGGTGCCTATTTGCTGTTGAAAATCTGAGTATATAGACATGAAGGCCAGCTACTTTCTCCTTATGGCAAAAAACCCCAAACCAATATGCTTGTTTAGAGTATTTCTAGGACAAGTTTCCTGAAATTTCCTACTACTTTCTCATTTCTTTATATAAAACACCCGCAACTCTTCTTGATGAGGTGACATAACATCCAAATACACTGGCTGATTTTTATGGGATTGATTTCTAGCTCTCCTTTTCTTAATTGTCTTGAAATGCATCTTTCTGCCTACTAATTGCTAAAAGGGTGTGCAGTCTGAGAGTATCTGACATTTCTGTTTCTTCTTATTAGACTGAGGCTGCAGTGAAAAAAATAGATGATGATGATGATGATGATGATTCTTAACTATTCTCTTCTTTTGTCCTGATGTGCTGGGGGAGAGAAAGAAAAGGTCTCCTTTGTCTCTGTGAGTGGTTGGTTTGTATGCAGGTTTGTGCATCTCCTCTTCAAATGCTGTGATTTTGGTGAATAGAGGCAACATGTGAACTCCATGTTTGAAGATGAAAAAAACCTTCTTGAGTGTATTTTCTAGAGCAACAGTGAAATGATAGGATTATTGTTTTCAATCCCATTACATCTCTGGGCAGATGGGTCCAGTTCATAAGGAATTTATTTCTGTTTTGTCAGGAAATCTCTTCTGGATTTAACCTTGATACAGGACATAGTATTACTAGAGATAGACAAGAATGAAATGTGATGGACAGTTTGAGAAGAAAAGTAAAAAGAAAACCAGTGAGAATTCATTTTTATAAGCCAGCAGGACAGAGAACTGTAATGAATAAGGGAGAAAAGTACAATAAGAGGCTTGGAAAACACATTTTGTGTGTGTGTGAAGGAAGACTTCTATTTTAAAATACTTTCTATATTACATTATGTATCTGGCAGAACTTCTGATTCTTCTAGCTCTAATGAGAATACAAGCCAGTGTCCAGTCTCTGTAAACTAAGAACCAATCCTATGCAGGGTCTCCCTCCTCTGTTCTTGATCATTCTTTTCCTTGAAATTCCAACATGTTGTTTTTTACAGTATGACTGTTTTGACTCTTGGTTTGATGATAGCAAGGGTCTCTTGCCTTCTGTAGCTCTCAGATGCTATCTGGTGCTTTTATAATGCTTTTTATTTTTCTAATACTTTCCAGTATTTTCTAGCACACCCTGTGGAGGAGGTAAAATAATTCAGTGATATTTATGGATGAGAAATTGAAGGAAAGTGAAGCAAATGGGTCTGAAAGTCAGTTCAGGTGGGAATAGAGGCCACTAGTATATGCATGGGTGCTTGGCACTTAGCTAACTGTGACATATTTCTCATGATTAAAGCTATTATCATGATTTGCTCCTAAATGTAATATTTCTTTCCAACTTTTTAATTCTTATTCAATTTAAAGGAAGCAGGAGGGGCTTATGACTAATTTAGCAAATTTTGCACAATGTTTCATTAAAGAGAGCCTTGTTCACTAGGAGGGTTTCTGGCATTTCCCCCATCCTTTTGAGACCATTTTAAGATTCTCTTACAATGTAAAGACTTTTTTAATTATTATGCTGTTCATTTTGCCACACAGTATACACTATGTTAACATTCCCCTCATCTGTCTCTTGGGGCATAAGAGCGATATCTGTGGAAACATATTTTAAGTAATCTTAATGCACTTTGAGTAACTTTCCAAAAAGAAGGTTAAACAAGTGAAAAAAAGAAAAAAGTATTGTCATAGGAATTATCTTTAATAAAGGCAGTATGGTCTGCTAGTCAGGAAATAAAATGTATTTTTTAATATATCTCATAAATAAGAAGGCATCTACAGTGAACAATAGTTTCAAAGAAAAAAAATTCTACCCTAGTAATATATGGAAAAGCGAAATACTGTCCTCATTTTCAGTTGGCCTAGTCCTTTTTAATTAACATATTTGCCAGGGTTTTATCAGGCCTTAGAAATCTGATGGGATGCTTTTTTATGTAGAATAATTTTTGTTCTAGTTATTTACCTATCAGACCTCTTGACCCTCAGTAAATACGTAGTAGGTGTGCTCAAAATACATATCGAGCAAATAGAGTTTCCAAGGGGGGAAACCATTCTACTCATTTCTGTACACCTAGTATTTATCTTTGCAGTGACAGAACTTCTATATGCACTGCTATCAAGAACTCTTTTAAAAAATAAAGTTCTGTATTTAGATTTCACATATTTTATGTTTAAAGTTTTTTTTTTAATGACTTTGAAGGAGCAGTAAAACCTTTCCCTTCCTCCCTCCCTCTTCCCCCACCTCCCATTTACTCAGGAAAAAAACCTTGATTTGATTACAAACTTATTTTGTAGCCCAAAATAGCCCATTCTTCTCAGCAACCCTCCCTTCTCCCCTCATCTCAGTTTTCCCTCATCCCCACTATGCTTTTAAATATAGGCTTGAGTACCTGCCAGCTGCATACCCAGCCCTTAAAGCACAGTCTGTGGTGGGATCATCTTTCTGCCTTCACTAGAAACCAGTGAGGAAAAAGATTCTGGAACAGTGGAGGATATTTCATATTTTGAGTTCTATTATTTAATTTAATCTTCTTGCTTACTAGGCAAGGCATTTTATCCACCAAGAACTGCACGAGTCAGATGTTTTGTAACTCACTGTGGTTAGAAGGAATCAATATTGTGCCCCAGGAGGTTCGAGTTGAGGGTGCTTTACTCCGTAATCTTTCCTAGGCCAAATAAAACAACAAGAATTTCGGACTTGCTTACAGTAGTTCTGCTGGATCAGTAAAGTAGTTTGGGCATAGACAGCTGTTTTCCTTTCAGGATGTGGGGGAGTTGAATCATGGAGTGTGGGGGCAAAATAATTCCATGATAGAGGCTATTAGGGAAAATTTGTCTTAATGAAAGGAGACAGTTCCAATTAGAATGGAGAAGTGAGTGGTTATGGCTTTAGGTGAACTATCAAAGATGATAATTCAACAAATTTTCTTTTTTGCTCTATTTGTATCATCCCAGTGATGAGAGGTGTGTGTTTCATTCTGATAGATTTAGTCCAGCTGTGTGCTATGGACAGGTGAACATGATACCAACAGCAAAATGTTTCCACCTGATAAAATTCCATCAGGAATAAATCAGTTTAGCTGTTCACTCTGATATCTCTGGTCTGCACCTCATGCCCATTGGCAGTCACATTTTCTGCTAATTAGTATGACAGAATCAAGGGAGAAGTCAAGAGGGCCACTTGAGAGCTGTCCCAGGAGCGTCCATATGACTGTTCATCTTTTGCTTCCTGCAGAGGTTAAACATCAGAGAAGTAAATAGGTAGCAAGTACTACAAATGGGAAGTGGCTTGGAGACATTAGAAGTGTACAGGACTGATAACCTTGAGAGAGCATCCTTCTGGCTTGAGAACGGGTGGGAAATAATTCAAATGGACTGAAGAGGAGAGTCATCCTCTAACCCTTTCCTGTGCTATGTTCTACCAATGTGTTCTGTTTTCCTTTGCTCAGGAACAACTGGTTTGGTTTGCTGTGACTCCACAGCTCAAGAAAGCAGTGCTGACTCAGATAGAGAAATGATTTTGCCCCAGTTTCTTCCAGCTCTTTGTAGAGGGAAGTCATGCTTGAGCATGGAGATGTAAAAAGTCCATGAATCAATTTTTAATTTTAATGTCATAAGCATGGAAGATTCTTTTTGTCTTGCAGGAAGAGTGAGGTCAGTTGGTCTAACGATCACCCAGTTTTTACCTCCTTAGATATTGAAAAATATTGCAAGTTCTTTAAACTACCCATGTGGCAGTGAACGTGATTAATGAGAAAAGGTCAAGTATTGCACGGATAACATCATAGTAATTGATGGAATAGGCCCATTAAGCCATCCTGTCTATCTCCTTGCTGGCACAGGATTATTCCCTACAGGATGTTTTCTAATGCTGTATTCACATTGTGTAAGAGAATCATGAGTTTTATAGTTTTGGCCTTTTGACAGTACACACTTTATGGAACTTACTGATTGTTTCAGAGGTCTGAGTAAGACCCTGTTTCATTGCTTGAAATTGGAGCAGAAACATATTAGCAAAAATTACTTAGAAATATGTGAGATTTTAATTAAAATTGCTCAAATACTCAAGGGCGAAGCTAAGCTGTGGCAGATGAAGTTTGCAGCTGAGAATTCTGTAGCTGAGGGCTGTCAGTGAGTTTTTCTAATAAACCATATGATGTTTAAAGTAAAATAATCTCTGTGGTTCTCTGTTTCTCTCTGTCTCCCCCTCCTCTTTCCACTTTGGTATTTTACTGTCTTTCATTTCTGCCCATCTGGAGCTGGAGTTGAATTATGGCATATGATTTGTGTAGATTTGTATCTCTCCTCCTAGAGCATAACTTTTTTATTCGTTCCCTTTGCTCCTGGTGCTTACTCACACTCTTGCTTCTTCTCCATTCTGATGTGCTCCTGTGGCTTTGTCTGTTTCCTTTTACTCTGTAGGCTCTCATTCAATTTAATTTTCTTCCTTGGTTTTATGAAAGAAATGAATTGGTTTTCAGTTAAGAGTTTTTCACTTCATAATTTTGATCTATACATTTTTCTTTTTTTTTTTCTTTCGTCCCCCCACCTTGAAATACTAAAGTGCTAAAATACTGTTGTGTTGCTCAAACATAGAAAGAATTAGATTGGCTTATCTTGCTGTGAAATGGAAAGATTCTGTTCCAAGTCACTATCCGGAAGTTTCTGGCAGTGAGAAGAGGTGCTAACAGCTGCTGTGAAAGGGCTATTGAACTTGGTATTAGTACAGATGTTATTTATGCCTCAGCAATGTGACTAATTTGTTAGAACAATTAAAAATATATTTCCTTCCCTCAAGGAAGAGCAGAGTACAACCACATGGAATTTTGCTCCATGAATGGAACAAAAGAAAGCAAAACTGAAACAGAAAAAGAAATTCTAGAGCAGAATACAAGTGTGTTGAAATATTGCCTTAGGCTGTAAAAACGACTCCTGAAATGGACACTTACTTTTCATGCACAGTGTTTAAGACTTAATTTTGGTTACTGATCCTATCAAGGCAAGAGATTATTGTAGCCTTAAGCCACAGTGTAACTCAGCTCAGTGCTCTACTGTTGGAGTTTTCTTTAAAAAGATGTATTTTGACATTCTAGAGTGCAACCATAAGGAGTGAGGTTTTTTCAAGTGTAAGTTTTAGGTGCTTCAGTGTAGAGAGGAGGGCCAGACCTCAGCTGCTTCAGGGAGCTTCACTAAAAGTCTGAATTTTAGTGAAGCAAAGTTGAAGCTTCTTGACTGCACAGTCCAGATTCCAGGATGTGTTTCTTAATTATATTCTTTAGAAATATGGGTAACATTGTTGATGTCCAGGGTCAGAAATGTTTGTTCATCCTAAACCTAAACAAAAGTATGAAAAAGGAATGAAAATCTGGAATTTCTAGGAAGGAAAACAGTATATTATAGTAGTGTATTTTCTCTGTTCTAGACTCTAATTAGAAAACTCCATGTTTGACTGTTCAGTTTAGGTGTGAAGCCCTGAAACTGTAGGAACACCAAACAGTGCTAATTAAATCTGTAATGTTTTAGGGTGCATTGCCAGTGTGGAAGGAATCAAAACAACACCTTACATCTTACTTTTGGTAAGTGAAGGCTTATTTGTTACTCTTGCTCTAAAGCATCACTAACCAATACCTCCACTGTAATCTACATCTCTGGAAAAACCTTTGAAAATTGGCTTCAGTTAGAGCTGTATTAATTTGTTGCTTATAGCAGAGACAATTGTGCTGCTTATTTACTACTATTTCAAAGATGGAAAAGCTCTATGATTTGGCATGAGGACTCTTAATTCCCAAGCAAAAGGAAGCATGCAGTGTTTTGTTACCTCACAAATTACTGAAATTTAATATGATGAATGCCATACTGTGGTGACAGTGTAGCCCCTAAGTTCATGAAATGGCACTTCTTTCAAGTAACAGTTCCAGCTCTGACCTTGCACATTGGGTTTTCTAGAGATCTAAGCCAAAGTGGCTTTTAATGGTGGGAAGAGATTGCTTTGATTAAACAGAAGCCAGATATGAGAGGGTTCAGGGGTTGCTATTATATTTTGGCAAAGATATTTTCTTCAATTTTTGCCTTTTTGTTTAGAGACAGCTACATTTTTTTAGCACTCTCTTATCTATAGGCTAATATTTGAATCACGTCTAGGGTTTATAGAAAGAAATACAGCATGCCTTTCCTTTTAGATACACAAGGAAGTTAGGACTGCCATGATGACAGCCTAATTCCATGTAGTTTGGTGTCTTGTTTTTGACAACTACCAGCCTCAACTATTCAGAGTGCAAGAATTCAGTTTTATTCAGCTGTCTCCTCCTGTCTGATTTTTATAACCACATTTATCCTTCTTCCACTGAGGGGTAGATTGTACCTTGTGCCTTAGCTCCAAAATAGGATCATATTTTGTCAAAGAAATGTTTCTGATCTTGAAGAGGCTAATCTAATCTTTCTTGATACTCCCTTTCCAATTTCTAGTTCTTTCTAATCAGTTCCTTCTTTCCTGCTGGGCCCTGCTCTTGTAAGGACTCCATAATGTATTGACTATGAAGTTCCCTTTTCTTTGTTTTTTCCACAACTCCTGAAGTATGTTACTTTTAAAAGTAACTCTAAAGTTACCAGGCAGCAATAGTTGCCCTTCTGTCATAATTTTGTGCAAACCTAACCTAGCCAGTCATCTCTCTAGAAATAACTATATTGATTTTATCTGAGTGAAAACTGCATCAGCAACAATCACATTAGTTAGTTACATTACTCAGATAGCATCGTTCCATACGTGCTGTTCAATTTTTTTCAGATGTTTCTTCTTATTTCAGAAACAAAGAGACAATTTATTTTAAAATATATACTTCTTTTTTTTCTCTTTACCTTATTCTTCCAAGCCCTTCCTTTCTCCCCTGGTAGCAGAAAAATGAAAGAAGATAAAGAAATGGAGGGAAAAGCTCCCCAGAATCATAGAATGAACTGGATTGGAAGAGACCTCTGTGATCATCAAGTACAACCCTTGATCCAACACCGCTGTGATTACTAGATCATGGCACATCCAGTCTCATCTTAAAAACATCCAGGGACAGTGAATCCACCCTCTCTCTGGGCAGGCCATTCCAACACCTGATTACTCTCTCTGTAAAGAATTTCTTTCTAATATCCAACCTAAACCTCCCCTGGCAGAGCTTAAGCCTGTGCCATCTTGTTGTATTGCCTGGTTGACTGGGAGAAGAGGCCAACTCCCACCTGGCTACAACCTCCTTTCAGGTAGTTGTAGAGAGTGATGAGGTTGGTTACCTCTCTGCCTTCTCTTCTCCAGACTAAACAACCCCAGCTCCCTCAGCCTCTCCCCATAGGACTTGTGCTCCAGTCCCTTGACCAGCCTTGTTGCTCTTCTCTGGACCCCCTTCAGCTCAATATCTTTCCTGTACTGAGGGGCCCAGAACTGAACACAATACTCAAAGTGTGGCCTCACCAGCGCTGAGTCCAGGGGGAAGGATCACTGCCCTTGTCCTGCTGACCGTACTATTCCTGATACAGGCCAGGATGCCATTGGCCTTCTTGGCCACTTGGGCACACTGCTGGCTCATGTTCAGCCTGCTGTCAATCCAGCTAAACAAACAGTTTCTGGCAATTATAATATTTTTGAACAAATCTCAAACTCTATCTGAAATATTTAGCTACCACTTTTTCAACATGGTGAAAAATAGAATATTCAAAGATGAGAAACTGATTGACTGCAGACATATAAATTAACCAAGAGCCAATTTTTCATTTTTAGATGTATTTTTCCTCTCTCAGGTTCTGTCTACTCTTAACAAACATCAGGACATGCTCCAAACAAACTCTTTAGTACTGGTTTTCCGACCCAAGTTCTAGGAAACTATATGAAATAGTAATAAAAATATTAAATAAAATTTTCAAAACAAATAATTTCTTATAAAACCTAGAAGTCAAAAACAGATAAAGCTTTTCAAAGTTTTACTCACATTTACTCTTTTGGAGTTCTCATATACGAATCCCTCTTTTGGAAGAAAGCTGAGATTAAAATGCCTTAGCAAACCAGAATGAAAACAATGGAAGTTAAAGAAGAGAAAGATTTGCATTGAGTCATAGAGTCTGCCCCTGCAGATGTAGGATTTTTCCCTACAGAATACTTTTAGTTAAAATGGAAAACTGCAGCTTTCCAATTGAGTCCAAAAGGGAAATGTTCAAGGGCTCTTTCAGATGAGCTTGAGTCACATCATTTTCCAATGGACATTACTCTGTGTTCTGGGGAGGGCTATAAATAAAAACAATTCAAATGCTGGAGGAAGAAGCGAAGGCCCATCAGGTGACACAGCTGCACTTGGGTGAGAAGGAGAGAGTAATGTTGAGCCAGCAGACTGGATTTTATGCCGCTGAGGGCTAAATAGTAGCCCTGCATTGAAACTCCTACTGCTACCTGTGTCATGGAGGCAGGATGGCAATATGGCTTCATCTGGTCCAGCCTGAGGCAGTTGGCATCACACCTATGCTGCCAGAACAAGTATAATACGAACAAGGGCAGGTGGATGAGCCAAACACACACTGAGCATGAGCCTGGTCTCAGACATCACCGTTACAAACACTCCAAAACACACAGGGATGTGGCTGTTTTGATAACTACTTGTCTCAGGCATTTCCTTCATTCGCCTTCGTGAAGAAAGTCTGCCTGGATGTAACCATAATGCTTACAGAAACAGTGCAATACAGACATAGCCTTAGATGTTAAATCAATTGTGTTACAGCACTGTACCCCTAAGTTTCATTAACTCCTGTTATGCTCAAGGCTTTAATCAACCTTGAAGGAAGAAACAGCCAGTTCCTGAAAGATTTCTTCCCTCCGTGTGCTGACAGAAAAAAATTGAATCATGATGTTCTAATAAGATACAGACATTGTAAAAGAATAATACAATACGTAAGAGTAAAATTAGGGATAAAAATACCATTTTATCAATGGAAGGGGCTTTATTATTCTTCCTGTCCATGGTGCCCAATGTTCTTAATAAGAATCGAAGCTCTACTCTATCAAGTGCTTTAAAACACAGAGGAGAAGGATCTGAACCCAACTGTAAAATTTTACATTTCAATGAAAAACATTCTCAAAGGCCAGTGGATCTATGTCATGGTTGAAATTTGTGTACACATAACTTCCACATCAAAAAAGAATATATTCTTTTTGTAAATAAAAATGAAAAA
>JAWWEV010000134.1:5445250-5455273 GCA_035583235.1 Hafferia zeledoni
GATGGTCCATTGTTTGTGGGAAATGAATAGAGGGGGTAGAATACACAGCCTTGATCACCCCCACACAGTGCCAACTGCTCCCACCTGCTAAACTAGGACACATGTGGTTTTGCTAGTACCTTTGATGATGATTCTTAAAGTGGCCAAACCACTCATTTGCAACAGGCTCCCACAATGGAAACTGAAATGAAACATGGAAAGGATGGTGAGTGCCTGAATTTTGTCTTGATATATAAGGAGAATAAAGTCCTGGATGTTTGGAAGCACAGAAAATTCATTAACATAAAAGATGAGTAGCAAGTAGTTTGTTCTAATTGATGGGGGTGTTGAGGGAGGGTGAGGTGCAGTCCCTCTGAGAAATTTGTGAAACTGAAGAACATGGGGGAAAAAAAAAGGAAAGAAAAAGTACAGTCTGAAAGCCTGAGCTTCCTATAAAAGAGAGAGGCAAGAGCACAGTTCTGTCAAAGCTAACAGGAAAGACTAAGTGTGCTCAGACAGGATTAAGAGCCAGAGAGGTTAAAGGAAGAAATGTGTCATGGTCAGACCTCACTGCTCAGTTCCAGCTTTAGCACATTCCCTGGTATCTTTGACAGCACTGACAATCATATTTTAATCATGTCTCGAGACCCCAATCTTCTGCACTCATCTAATACATTTTAGAAAAACATTTATACTTACATTGGTACTTTAAAATTTTAATCTAATTAGACTAAACATGTTTTATTTTAACTCATTTCCAGTAAAAAATGAAATATATGTCTCAATACACCAATTTTTTCCTAAGTGTCAAGAATCTTCTAGCGCTCAAACATGTCTACAATGAACTTTATTAAAAGACTAAAAGGCTACTTTGTAAATGCTTGGAACAAATATAAGCAGAGAGGAGACAATTTTCCTTTTCTTTTAAACAACACAGCAAAGTGTGAGACCTTCCAAATAATAAAAAGAATGTTTATGGCCTCCCTTCTTCCCATAATAATCCCAATGTTAAATAAGAAAAACTTTAGCTCATCACAGGCACATTTCTCTTCAGTATCTCATGCAGGACAGCAAAAAAAAAATCATAGATAGGGGCTTTCTGACAGAAAAGTTGAATCAGCTGTTGTATTGGAGAACACACAGAATCAAGATCCAAGATATTTGGAAATATGCTGTGATGTACATAACAAAGGACATAAGAATTAGGAAAACAAAAATTTGACTTTGCTCAGCTCCCTCCAAGTCATGCTGAAATTTTCATTTGCACAGAGTGAGCTTTAGCAGAAAACCCCAAGATGTTTCCATTGAAAACAGTGGTTTAATAGAACATGGAAAAAAATGGAGTGTGGAAGCATCTATGTTTATAGTTTGCAAAATGGTCATCATGGGTTCTTAACATCAGAAGAGCAGAAAACTTCTGATTTAAGAGAAAAACTCCAACACATACCTTTCTTTCACCTACCCACTATGAAGCAAAGGTGATTATACACTTAAAATCTGGCTTTTCCACCTCTCTGCAATATAATGCAGGTCAGCTGTAGCATTCAAACTGAAAACAATTAATTATGATAAAATAGGCAGGATGAAAATAGAACAAAAGCAGGAACTACATATCTCCAATCATCAATCTTAAATCTTCCTAAAAATTGAGACACATTAATAAGGAGGTCATTATTTTGGCAAAATTATTCTAAATTACCATTCCATCCTTACAAAAGACAACTCTGGACATGTCTGAACTACAGATAATGATGTAAGCATTCATCTAGTACCCTCTCCCCTTAAATTAATTTGCATAGAAGGAAGTTTAAAAAAATCAGTTGCCAAGCCACTCCTTTTCTCATTTCCACCTTCTGTACAAAGTCTTATATCCACATTTAAATGAAATTATTTCTAGCAGCCTGAGGAACACAGTAGTGTTTCCCCCTCTTTTCAGCTTTATTAAGCAGTTTCTAAAATATTTTATAGATTAAAGAAGGAAAAAAAAGATAAAACTGACATCAAAGAATGAAAGCCTATTTTCAATAAAGTTCAGCTTCAAATATATTTCAGATTTAAAATCACTGTGCATATGTCATTTCAATGCAACTAGTATTCTTGAGGTTGGAAACAAGTTTCCCTAGGAATGACCAGTGAGAGAAGGGAAAAATGAACCCCAGCCAACAAAAAAAATGGTTTTCTTAAGAGCTATTAATAAGAAATCTGAAGAGAAGTGCATTTGTCTACCCAACTGGGTAAATATGAGGTATTTCCACCATTAATTTTTTTATATAGTAAATCACTAAAACATAGAGCAGTATGAAAAAAAGAAAACAACACTCTGGAACCAACAAATCTCTGGTCCAAAGCTATTTGGCAAAAGGAACTAATAATTATACCTCTTAGAAATATGGTTATGTTCTTGTTTAGAACAATTTTTAGATCCTTCAGAAAGGTAAACAGCCACACAAACATCTTGTTGCATGACATGCCAATTGAAACAAACATGTAATAATGTTCTGAAATTTTTATCTGACACATTTCAAAAGCTTTTTCAGGTGCTTATTTAATCCCATAAAACCTGTAGGGAAATAAAGACAGGATGACATTTCAGTCAGCTTACCATAACATTTTTCTAGTGAAATTGCATAGCAATTTATGAATGCTGAAAAAAATGCCAGCAGTAAAAACAAATGCCAATAAACTACATACATCTGCGGAAAAAAAAAAGCAGCTACTAATAACATATGCAGCCAAAATATCATAAAGCCTCTTAACTTTACAATGAGAAAACAAGGTGGTTTATACCACATACTGTGTGAAATCTGTGTCTCAGATTGTTCTTCCAACACACACAATTTGGAGGAAATCATGGTACTTTTCATTATTTTATGAACAAGCAGACAACAAGTATTGTTGTCAGTGTCAGCTTTTCATAGATTATATGAATACTTCTCAACACATCTTAATTTAGTCATGGATTCACACACTGCAATGAGACACACCATTCTGTCCAGCATGATTTCTAGTCTGAAAAACAAGCTAGAAAGTGACAATCAGTTGCTAAGAAAAGGTCCTGCTTTTACCCAACAAATTCTTTCACTGACTGGAATACCATAACAAAGCATCCCTTTTCCCATACTCCAATTCATCTGCAACTCAATTCAGATCAGACTACAGTGGTTAAGGTGAGATCAGACAGGTGATCAGGGAAAGAAGCCTGTAGGAGTATGTCACGTGAATTTAAAGGAAAGAAGATGTTACAATTCTTAATACCACTGTGGGGAGTGACAGTGAATGCATTCCTTAAGGAAAGCTGTTTGGAGTGCAACCTTAAAGAGAACAGAGCTACCTGCAGTGTGTGTGGCTTGTAGCCAATGAGAGGCTGTGGTGTATGCAAGGTGAATTGGTTAACCAATTATGTGGTGGCATGTTGGATGTGAGAGAGTACAAGAAGTGTGGATGTTACTGAGATCTACTGGGATGCGAGATGATGTAATAGAAACTTCTAGGAGCTACATCTACTACTCCTTCTACTATGAGCTATGAGAACTGTCTGTTATCTATCTTGAATAAACTCTCAAAGTTGTAAGCCTTCTGATGTCTGCTGTGCCTGAGCTCTTCTGACCACCATCCACACTGCGCCCCTGCTCGGGACTAAGAGGTGACCTCAATATACCACAAGTGAAATAGAAAAGACAACACTAATCAAGACGTGCAAAGTAGCAGATCATAAACTTTTAGTCATCTGTGTTCCATAGCTTAGTAAGAGTCATCCATATATTCTTTTTACACCCAAAAGTGCCACTGCAGTTGTACAAAAAGGATTGCCAGATCAAAATCTAGATGCTAAATGATTCATGTTTGGAAAAATGCAAGTAAAATAAGCACTTAATCATCTGAAATTTTATTCTTCCAAGCTCTCTCAAACATGCAACACACTTTTCCAAATCTACTTCCCATTCTTTACCCATTATACTATTTCCCAAGAGAAGCATCTGTTGCCTTGACTAAGAAAAAAAAAATACAACTGCCAAGAAATCAGTGAGAGATGGAAGTTAACCATCTTTGATTGTTACATCTCTAGACACATACAAATAGAAATATGATCTCCTTGATGCAATTGTGCTCTCCAGGGTTTTTATAGTCACCTTTAGTTCATTTTTAGATCTCACTTGTATTGTTTTTCAGCAGTGTCTGCTCCTTAAACTCAACACAAATGGATTAGCACCGCTTAGGGTGAACTTGCAGCAGTACTGATCTCTTAGGTTGCAATGTCTCTAGCTCTGAAGGAAACTCTTTGCCTGAAAAACTTAGCACATTTCTGAATACATAATCATTATGTTTTCATCTAAACCATTCCTTCAAGAGAGGCAAGTGATACAATTGTACTTGTGAAAAGCATTTTCACTTATTGTAATTAAAAAAATTGTTCTTAATCAAGAGTTGTAAATATTTTCCATATAGAGCAAAAAGAGGACTTGTTAACAACTAAGGAAACCCAGCACAAACAGTACTCCATTCAGCTGCAAGCTAGAATAGCTAAGGCTTAGGTGCAAACAGGTCAGTTTGAATCCTACCTGGATATAAACCTGGCCCCATGGAAGGCAGTGGGCAACAGACTGAACCAAGACAGTCTTCCAATCACAACACCAGAGTCTGTGAGTTCCCAGACAACACCATTGTCTTGCCTCAACCATGATACAGCAGAGATTATTTGAGAGAGGAATGAGAACAAAGAGGACATCTGAACAAAGAATAAGAAGGGAAAAAAGAACTTCCTACTCTAGAGGGATAAAAAGAAGAATTTGCCTTTGGATATTAATGGTGATGATCAAACAGGTAATTGTGGTAGTTATGCTTTTAACCAAAAACACAGAGGCCTCATATAGATAGCAGAGCTAAGCCCCAAGTATTCTTCCTATAACATTTCTAAGGACCTAAGGATCTTAATTACAATACACCTGAAATGATATGCAACCCCTGGAGAAAAAGTCACACCTCTTAATGCAAAAAAAATGTTCACTTTCTGCCAGCATTCATGACATCAGTGCTAAAGTGAACAAGTGCCAGCCTGTGCCACCTTTCCTTGGCTGCCATTTGTGTTCTCACACTTCCTCAGATAGAAGTGATGACATGAAGAATAAATATGAGTTATGGGGAAATTCAGCAAGAATACCAAGTTCTTTGAAAAAAACATGTAATGTGGCAAGTAGATCCAGTTTTTCTTCAAGTACCCATCTAAAGCACACCAGCTATGGTTAATTTGGTTTAATTCCAATAAATAAAAACTGAAAATGGAGAAATTTAGTAAAAGCTCCAAAGGATTCTCATTTAGTACTATTTTTATAAAGTAGACATTCAACATGTCTTCAAAAGGAAAACAGAAGATTTAAATGCTATACAAAAATTATACTTTGTGAAAATATTTAATGCTTAATAGAGAACATTTACTCTTGTACCCTTCAAAAGATATCAGTAATGAATGAATGCCATGATTCCTCATCTCAACATATGATCTGACTACTAATAAATCTTTAAATGGCCATGACCATTCCCTATTCAAGGCAACTTCAGCAAGCAGACTGTAGAATTCTATGAAAAATGAAAGCAAATATTAATTGCAAATTTAGGAAGGTCTTTAGTTAAAGGAGAACAGATGTAGAGCTAAATGGAATTACAGATCTAATACTGCCAAAAATTCCTCAACTCTCATCCACTTCTCTACCCACATGAAAATGTATCGTGCTTGTAGAGGAAAAACAAGTACAGATATTATCAGATTTCCACCCCCCCCACCCCTTTTTTTTTAATCTTGGAAGGAAGGATGCAAGCCTGCAGCTGTACTGTTGTTTAGGTTTGCAACAGTATCACGGTTTGCAACTGAATCCCCTCATCATCCATACCTGCATACATTAGTTCATTTTTTAGTGCACTTTAATGTAGACATGGCTGGATTTACCCATATCTGTGGAGAGCCAGCTAGACTATGAAGCTTCCCAACTTCTGATCCCATGAACAGCAAAAGAGTTGTCAGATCTGCTGTCAATTTATCTGAGATTTGAATGAAGGATGAGAGAGAGTTAGCAAAAGAACAAAATGGAAAAAAACACAACTAAACATCCAACCATAAAATCTATGTGCCATTTGAACTGAATAAGTTGCAAAATAATGTTCTAGCTCCGTTTTAGGAAAGTGTCCAGTTAGGACACAGGAAGTATAAGAAAAAGATTTCTATAGCCTTACTGTTTCACACAGCTTCTTTGGGAAATGATTTAGCATAGTTTAGAGATTGGCTAAATTCCCGCTGGAGTAGTAAGGCTGTTTCAAGGTGCAAAGAACATTTCTTTCCTAGCAAAGTGAAAATAAAATATGTACATATGTATTTAACTTTCACGTACTTTGGCTGTCATGAGGCTTCATGACAGTTGCAGACCACATGAACCACGTCAAGTCTTGGTCCTTTGTGGAATATATAGCACTGAAAGTGGAAACTTATTTTCTTTTCCTGCAATCATATAGCCAACATTTGTCTTTTACGAAAGTAAATGTTTTAACTGCTAAATGCCATTTTCAAGAGTCATTTCAGTATTTGAGGGTTTATGTGATAGCACTAATAGCTGGAAGTTCCCACCAGTAATTCAAACACAATTTACCCTTAGGAAACCAAAGTGGGAAAACAATAATTAAATGTCAAGCACTAGAAATAAATATTTGTTGAAGACAAGGAAAAACAATTCCATGGCAATTCATTACCTGAAAAGTCACTGAAAGCTTCAACAATACCCTTGCTTGAAAAAAAAAATCTCCTAACATTAAGCCACCAGATCAAGGAGAATTCTCTCAAAGTAATTCATTGTCCAAACTACAGTGGGATCAAAATCTAATAAAAGTTACATGGAGATTTACATTAGTTCTTGGTTTCACAGTTGTGACACACAAATCAGACGGTCACATTCCTTTTCCTCAGCAAAATCCCTTTTTTCAGCTCTAATCCTTTCCTAGAAGGATCCCAATAAAATATCTGAATCAATAATCATAGAGTCATGGAATGGTTTAGGTTGGAAGGGAGCTTAGAGATCACCCAGTTCAAAGCCCCCCACCAGAGGCAGGGACACCTTCCACTAGATTAGGTTGCTCAGAGCCCCGTCCAACATGGCCTTGATGGGCCCAGAGACTGGGCATCCACAACTTCTTCAGTAAACCTGTTCCAGTGCCTCACCACCCTCACAGTCAAGTCAAGGTTACTAGATTGCAGCTAAAAGCTGGAAACACAAAACTCATAGAAATAAACATCAAAGGTTTTTTAAGAACACATACCCAATGTTTTAATTATAAGAAACATTAAAAGGCAAACCTCGACATCTCTACTACCCTCCTAATCTCATAGATTTGCCAAAATATCCAAGGAAAACATGCCTATGTAAAGCTTTAAGCAATAGTAAAACTCTTAGTAGAATTCCCATTATTTTCTAGAATATATGAGCATCCCATTTATAAACTCAGTTTTCTCATTTAACAAATTCATTTCCCTTCTACAGATATCAAGGCTATCTGAAATGAGCTTAGTTATAAGCATTCCAGTGGTAGACATTAAAACCTTCAAAACTTAAGCCAAAAGCCAACTGGCAGGAAAACGTTAAATGAAAACATTTACCTCACATCATAATCTGAAGCGCAGTCTTTGAAGCAATATTTTTAGATCAAATCTATGGTAAACTAGGACTTAAGGAGATTTGTTCATAGCACAGTTATGTATAATGTCCTAATCTTATTTATTCCAAAACTTGGAACTTTCAGTAAAATTCCCATTTTTCCCAGCAGTACTTTCTTTAGTTTTATTCTGAAGATTCTTGTTGCTGCTTATCTGTTTGCTCTTACCTTTCAACCACAAACACTTTTATCATGATTCAAGAGTAATTTCTCATCTTTTTACCTAAAATTTCAAGTTTAAATTTTGGCTGTTCCACTCTCTTGCCACTAACTACACATTTACTGAGACCCAGATGATTTACAGACTACTGGAGCATTTGTGCATTGGCATAAAAACATACAAAACCAAGGTCAGCCTTCATGATCTTTGACTTATATATTCTAGAAACACAGAGTTTCTAACAACCGAATTTATCACTCATTTAAAAAAAACCACCAAAAAACAAACCTTAAAAAAATATCATAGGCCTTTAAATTCCAATGTTGCTATGTAGAGGAAATTTTCAGTGTTTTCTTATTATATTTCCAGTCATAGAAAACCTATATTTTAATTCCAAGCTAAGAACCCAAAACAAACTCAGACTGGTAATAAGCCTTTTTCTCTTAGCCAACAATATCTTAACCAAATTTTCCATTTCCTTTGTTTACAAAGTTCCTTCTAACTCCCATGTTACATTCAGCACAGATTCTGAGAGCACCATTCATCTAGGAAATTGCTGCTAAATGGGGTAGAAAAACGTCATCATGTGCAACGGCACTGCCACATCCCAGGGATCCCCATGCTTTCTTCTGTATCATCTGTACACAAGTGACAGAACAGAGATTTGAAGTTATACAGATCTGAAAACCCACTTCATTTGGACCTTTTCTTTGCTGCTTTTCTCTACAAACACCTAAATTTTCTCTTCCTTCTGGCATGCTAGAAAATAGTCCTTAAAAAAAAAAATGGAAAAAAAGCAATTGTGAAAAATGAAAAAATAGTGAAAATGCCGAAAGGCAACAAAATTTTTTGCCTCAGAAGGTTCTGCAGTAAAGCCTCAACTGCCAATAAATCTCAGTCCGTATCTGAAGGAACTGCCTTGGAGGTACAAGAGGATAGTTGTCTCCTTGCCTGTTCATTCATTGTTAAAGCTGCCAATTTTGCCTCTTTACACAAAGGATTACAAACCCAATATTTGCTTTTTCTTTTTCAATTCATCTATGCAAAGTAGCAGATTAAGAGCACACCACCAAATCTTAAATCCAAACCAGTTTTATTTTATGAAGTATGGGATATTTATGGTGAATTTTTATTCTTTTTACTCCAAACAATACACACAACAAGGTACCTACTGCTGATCAATGCCTGTTCTGGGGAAGTTCCTGCTCTCTCCCAGCCTACAGCACTGCTACCAGAGAACATCATAATCATTATTATAGCCATCTTTATCAAGTCTTAGGACAAATACAAAGGTAGGTCATGTAGCACAGCTTTCACACAAATGCCAAATATGCCTATTTGTAATGGGCATAAGACATTAAGTGAAATAAATGCAACAAAATTATTTGGCTTCTTGTGCACTGCAACAGACATGACAGATTTCAAGTACAAAACTTGCTGTTTGGAAGACTTTTTTGATTGCCAAAATGCCGCCATCTGTTCTTCTAGGTTTACTCAGAAATATGAGAAGTGTTGCTGCCACTGTTTGAGAAATTAGTGGTAAACAACAGGTAATGACTCTAAATGGACAGAAGATGGGTTTAGAGTAAATATTAGGAGGAAATTCTTCACTATGAGGCTGGGGAGACACTGGAACAGATTGCCCAGAGAAGCTGTGGATGTCTGTAAGTGTTGATTGCTAGATTAGACTGGGCGCTGAGCAACATGATCTAGTGAGTGGCATCCTTGCCTAGAATAAGGAGGCTGGAACTAGATTATTTTAAGGTGCTGTCCAACCCAAACCATTCTGTGATTCTGTGAACATTTTATTGGTACATCTTAGACTTTGGTCCCCTGCTCTGTATTGTCAGATCATTGGTATCATGTCCATGGACGATATTCATTTTGAGACTTTTTCTCAAGTTTCTTCTCAGTGCAAGGAAGCATCACTTTTCACATGGTCTGCAGGTTGCAGGTTTGATATCTGATGCAAGAAATTTTGAGTTTGTTAGAAATTATTAGAAATTGAAAGATGGAAGGAAAAAAATTTGCCTCACATCCCTGGCTGGTCACACAGCTAGGCATTCTGAAACCTTTAAGGAAAATCAAGGTCATGACAGTGATCCCTTCAGGAGAGTGTGCTGGTTTAAAGGTAAACCAGCAGGAGAAATGAACTCAACACGAGAGAGATTATAAATCAGAGCTACAATTTA
>JAWWEV010000134.1:5463115-5479180 GCA_035583235.1 Hafferia zeledoni
ATATATATATGTATGTATGTAAACAGACCAGAGCAAACCGCTTCCCCAACACCACAAGGAAAAAAAAACAACAAAAACCCTCCAAACCAGCAGGTTTCCTCCTGGAGAAAAGTTATACTTATGGCAGCATCAGTGTCACAGCCCGGCTGGCTGCAGGGTGAGTTCCCAGATGAACTCTGTCTCTCTCTCTGTGTCTCTCGTCCCAAATGAAGAAGGAAAACTGGAAGCGACGAACCACTGCGTGTCCTGGAAAAGCAGCTGCAAGTTCTCTCTCTCAGGTCGCTGCCCCAGCCGGGGCGGGCAGGCCACAATGCACATTTTAGCCACTTACTGTTCTTAAACGGTTTTTTGGGTTTTTTTTAATAAAACAGAAAAGAACAGCTTGCATTGTGCCAAACACCTTCAAACCATAGACAGCCACATAAGAGTCCAGAGAAGGCTGATCATGCCTTGCTCTCCACCTCTGCCTCTGGCTTCCTCAATATGCACAAGAGGCCAGAGACCAGAGCACACAGCATGCCCAATATCAAGTGTCATGGGAGGACAAAAAATTGAGGAATCACAGAGCACTCTGGGGGTAGGCTAGTCCAGATGCAAAATTCATCTATATCTGGCTTTCAGAAAGTACCTGCTAGAGTTGCCGACCCCTCTTATTCATCAGGGAATAATCCAAGGAATTGCCACCAGCCTGTCAGGGTAGTCCCAGCACCTCTGTTCTCCCAAGGCCTTCATGCAACCAACTGGGGCATAGCACTCCCAAACTTTTTTCCAGTCGCCATCAATAATATGCATTGGCTGAAGCAGATGAAACGTTAGTGAGTACTGCCAGTATTGCCCAATCTTAATTCCAGGTTAAAATTAATTAATCTTCATGCTTTAGTATGGACAAAGCAGATCTTTTAATATTTTTTTTTAGTAAGGCAAGTCTTCCTGGTCAGAAGCTGTCGATAAATTATTCCAGCTGAGAAAGTCCAAGAGTTAAGGCAAACTTTACTGATCACAGTTCAATACCTATGAATAATGCCAGCCTTGTCTCCCTCACCTGGTGGCAATTCAATTTCCTGAGAACATCTATCTTCCCATATAATTTACTGCACACGTAAGAATATCTGCAAAAGTAACACTCACTGACTCCCACTGCATTTGACGTCCTGCTATTTTCCAGCTAAGCAGTGAATTAGTTGCTTTCATATTCCTATCCTGACAGCCAAAAAAGATTTCTTTTCAAGATGTGTTAGTTCAATTTAGTTAATATAAAACACCTGAAAAACATCATTAGGATGCTAACACACATGAACCTCTCCTTACTGGCTGTTGCCATTAAAATGAAGGAACAAGTAACTGGTTTTTAATTCAGTCCCATTGAAAACTAAAAATACAGTTTCACTTTTTATGGTGTTTTTTTTATATTGTCTGCAGGGATGAGATACATACTGATTCTTAAGCCCCACAGTGAGTGAGTAGTTTCTTCATGTAACAGACATTATCTTTCTTTCTCTTATTTCTTTCTCAATAGCCTCTTCTCAGTAGCCTCATCTGAAAAAAGCATCGCAGGAGTCTGTCAGAAGGTGCTTGGCAGTAGCATATGTTGAAGCACTTGAGGTTTGGGAAAGGTTTTAGTTCATTCAGGCAGAAGAAGCTGACTATGAAATAGCAACACAGGAATTCAAGGAGAAACTCCATGCAAAGAAAATGAAATGTAAAAAGACATACACGTTCCAGAGCCCAGTGAGAAGGCAATAAAAAAAGAACTGTGCTGCCAGTGTCAGCCTGCAGAGAGTAGCACAGAAAAACTGGTTCTGGTGACAGACCAGGCATCACAACTAGAATCAGAACATTCCAGTACACGCTATTAAATGACCCAGAGCCAACCTTGACAAGGTACATGGAACGTGCCAGGCAAAATGAACTGGTTTTTGAAAGAGGGATAGTCCTCTGCCATTACAGACGTTATTAAAAATCAAAAATGCTTTACAGAAGTGAAAAGATGTAAAAAGAACTCCAGATTTCAAAGTCAGAATTAGAAAAAAAAATACACTGTAGTCAGAATCAACAATAGTGAAAGTACTCAGAAATTGAGGGGAAGTATGTAAGAACTATGAAGGGTTTTGCTCCTTGAGTTCAAAATCAGTGCAGGCCAGCTTAACACACATGGAGTTTACAAGCATGCCAATACCCACCATTATCAAAAAATAATTATTCAGAGAAGACAGTCTCTCAGAGAAAGATTAATGAACTATCAGTTAGAAAACATTAGAGGCCATTTTCCCTCTTTATATTGGAAACAAGTGTAGAAGCTAACATGATAGAATAAAAAACAAACACTCTTACCTCTACAAATATTCACAATCAGTAGATGAATGGGTAAAGACTCAGGAATCCCATTAAGTGCATATGTGTATCAGTCAAAAAGAAATTGAAAATATGCATCATGTAGCCATCTCAAATACAGAACAGCTGCACTGAAATGGGTGCTACCTCCTATCAACACAAAAGACTTACTGGAAAAAGACAGCAAAGCAATTCAGGAAAAAGCAGATTCCTTTTGCAAGCACTAAGGAAATCCATGGAATGCAAAATACAAATCAGAAAATCTTCCCTGTTCACATCAAAGTAATCCCAATCTTAAGAAAAGGTTAGGTGTATTATTTGGAGAATCCCATACCAAGGAGAGGTCTCAACAAAATGGATAATGTATTTGCATGCCACTGTCACAGAAAGGCATTTTGTTTCTGAAAAGACGCAGGAGGAAAAAATAAAAATGTATGAGGATTTATGTTTTCTTATATAGAAGCATTTTCAAGGTAAGGCTGATGCAGAATTATTTTATAAAATTAACATATCAGCATCTATTGCAAAAATCAAAACTTGTCACCTATGTCCTTAGGAGAACCTCTTCCCCAGTCTGCCACTTGGGATCTGCACAGCTTCCACATCTTGTCACCAGGAAATACAACAGTTGCAAAGGGAAGCAACTACTACACAGAACATATTTACAATTGGAGAGAAAAAGATGCAAAGGTGCAAGTCAAAATTGCATCAACACTCTCAGTCGCTGCTTTTTACCAGTATCACCTTCCTTTGAGCTCCCCTACCAACTCTTTACCACTGCAACACAGCAGTGATGAACCTTAACAGGTTCAAACAAGTTTGCATTGAAGTGAAAAATCTCCATCATGAGGATTACTCAAAAGTGAATAATGAAATGCAGCAAAAGTGTGCAGGCTGACAACAGCAAACCTGCAGAGATGATGAGTATACCTGCTCCAGACAGTGAAGCAAAAGATGTAGATGTTCCTTAAAGCAGCAAACTGCATAGGGACCCAAATCTAGCAAGAGCATCAGATTTACAGCTGGGTTCTGGTAGACTGCACTAGCACTAGTCACACAGCAAAATTTTCTCCAGTGCAAATAAGAGTATCACAGTTTGTCTTTAAATTCTGCTCTGTTAAGTATTGCAGCCAGAGCTGAGAATGCTTTTGCTTATACCAGAAAAAAAAAAAAAAAAAAAATATATATATATATATATATATAGCTTCGCCTTTATAACAGAGGAGTTGGAGGAAGTGAAGGTCTGAAAGATAGCAGTTGTTCTAACTAAGGTTAATAAAAGCAACAAGTTTTTAAATAGAAAATCTTTACAGTTATTGTCTCCATGATATGTGCCAGCTATCTTTATCATGCAGTCATGTAACTATAAAATAATGATCTTCAAGTTGCACGTTCTGAGATGATGAGCCAAAGAACTATGGCAAAGAACAGAGGCAACTTTTGCTGAAAACAAAGACTGCCTAATTTGCAAAACCTTTATAATGGAGTCACCCAAACAAAAATTCTCAGCTTTTTAAACAATATGACAATGTAACAGTCTTTCCTCTCACAGCATTCCTATAAAATAAATAAATATATAAAAATCCACCTTGATTACTAAATAATAATTGACTCCAGGATCCCATCTGATGAGAGTGCCAAGACTGCTTGAATTTTTCCTATCCAAAATCAATTGCAGAACAAGCAGTGCAGAAGTACAATTGTCGAGGATTTTGTAATTTTTAGAACGTACTGTAAGTATTGTTTAGTTCTTCCACTTTCTGAATAGTTGGCTAAGGCAATGGAAATCCCCCATCATGTTTATCTGTTCCTGGATCTCTGTTATTAGTCTTTGTAAATGCAAACCAGCATTATCACATTCTAAACACTTGGGCAAACTATCTGAGCCCCAGGAAAACAGCACCTATGCTGCAGTCTACTGTGAAAAAAGAGATCGTAATAGAAAAGGCATGAGTCTCTGGACTTTCACTATTTTTTTTCCCCAGATATTCACTTTTAACAAGGAATCCTATGGAAAAGCCATCTTTTAATATCTATTAGGAAATAAAAAAGTAACATTGCTGAGTTGACATTCGGTTTCTACACAGCTGGAGAAAAGAAAACATTCACCTGTGCACAAATAAAGATCATATGTGTTTTGGTATTTTTATGTTTAGAAGGGAAGTTCAAGGAGAGGGGGACTTAGAAAGATTATATCAAAAGAACAAAAGCGAGGAAGAGGAGTGAGTTTGGAATAGGAAAATATCTGTTTTCTAAGAAAAAAAGATACAACTTCCCATGACTGCACATATTCAGACTAAGAAGTGTGTTTTGCAAGGTGTTAAGTGTTCTGATTTGGATCCAACAAAGCACTTAATCACGTACTTGACTTTAACTACATCAACAGTCCTGTAGGACATCAGTTAAGCTGATCTTAAAGACCGCTTGAAAATATTTGAAGTCATGCTTTTAAGTCCTGTTGATTGGTGTGAAATACAACCTTTAAATTCCCCTCGTCTTGTTCAGGTAAAGGCAAAAGCTGTTAGAGCTAAACCTGAGGGAAATATAATTTGAAAATAGTCTGCCTTCAAAACCAGGTTTCATGAAAGTTTTGTATTTCTCATTAAGAATAAAAATTCCAAAAACATTTATCCTCCCTGTTCTGTTACTAAGCACAACAGGAAGAAATAGTAACTCCCACTCTCCCCTCGTTCCCCAATTCTCCATTTTCCTTTTTTTTCTTTCTTTTAATTGTATAATTTTGGTTTTTATTCATCAGTTTTGAGGAATTACAAAGTAATTTTCCCAGAAGGAAAAGGAGAAAATGAGCAAGGTATTAAAATGTCTACACTTTTTATTTAAAGGTCTGAAATGCTAAAAAAAGCATAGCCCGACTAAAAGAAATATTTTTGCTTTAGGTGTGAGCATATGTAGGACTGTAACTCTCCGATTTTTGAATTAGAAAGTTTTAAACTCTTTGTAATCAAAGTTGGCACTAGTTTACAATAAAATAGCACTCTGAAAGACTAAAAGTCCAGAATAAACATCAGTAGCACAAGAACTGCAAATGTAAAGTGCAAAAAGGGAGCCAAGTTTATCTGACTCTCGGGCCAGACAATCGTGCTTCCCACTAACCATTGCCCCTTCCTACTCAAACTGTGCTTTATAGTGCTGGAAGACAGCTGACACAGAAACCAAACCCTAAAACTCCACGTGCTGACCCATCAACTTTTGTTGCTACATCTCAGTGAAGGAGGGAGGGTTTGTACAGCTGTGATCCCACCTCATCATCAGTGCACACAAACCATAAAGCCAATGCTGCAAAGGCAACAGAGCCCTTAGAATCTCCTCAGCCTGTTTGCCACCCCAGAAAAAAAAATTGTGCTGGGACTATGGGTGAATTTTGAACGGTGTGCTATTAACAACAAAAAGACAAAGAATGAATACAGCTGGAGGTCAATTACAACTCAGTCATTTAAGGGTTTTTACCTAGAGGAAGTAGAAAAAGAGAAGAAAAATTTCTGTCACTCCATTCTGTTTCTCAGTTCCCACTTCCAGGTATTTCTCTTCTTCATGAGTTGTGTGCATTACTAATCTAAGCTAAAATACTTTGAGCACAATGCTAAATAGTATAGATCTCTGCATTAGGGATAGTTGAACCTTTTTCACCTAGACTTTGTTTCCTGGCATATATAAACAACCATTGTGTAAAGTCCCTGAAGAAACAGAAAAACCTACAGATGTTTCTTCCTAAGCCATTTCCCTGAGCCACATATTTCCAAAAGAAATTCTATGTCAGTGCAAAAGAAACAAGTTTCTGGATTCCATGTAAAGTAAAAGCATTTTATATCCATTATCAGCATATTGGCTGCAAAAGTTTTCCAGTTGGCACATTCTGGCATTTGATAAAAAGCACAGGCATTTAATAAAAAGCAAAGTTTCGGGGGCAAGAAGAAGGAGAGTAATAACTAGCCTTGGCTATTTTCTCCAGCTGTGTTTGTCCATGAATTCCTTCCTCTGCACTGTACTACCTTATCTTCTGTTTGAATCAATTATCAAATTGCGTGAAATTCAAAGTAGTTGAATTTTTTTCTAACAGAGGATGAGCACAGAGAAACTTAAGGACAGCACATTGCATTTTCAGTATTTGTCTCTATCACTTGCAGATTTACACAGTTGTGATGCACATTCGCATTTGCCAGCACAGAAGTACAGAAGCCTTTCAGGAATACCCTTCATCCATCCTTAAAGCCCCACACATTATCATCCAAGAGACAAAACTTTCTGATTCCAGTAGATTAGTAGTTCTATCTTACTTATGTGACTATATGAACTTCAGCTATTCCATAGCAGAACTGTCAAATATTAGTGCAAAGACCTAGATCATCAGACTGCTTTCATTTGGACACCAATTCAGAAATGTCATCTCTTCTCTCATTGCTTGGTTGTTAATGTTAACAAATGCAAGAGCAGGACTAAAAAAGAAAAGCAAGGCTAGAATATCTTCTGGAATATTTCCTTTTTTTAATTTAGATTACATCATTTACATGCTTAATCTCTTCCAGGCTGGAAAAAAGACTTTATAGCTCACTCTCAAACTACTAATATGCTACAGCCCCGCAATGTTACCTGCTTATTAGCTCACCAAACCAAAATTCTCCACCTGGGGAACATTCTGGGTGATAGACCAGGAGTTTGGGAGGAACAAGCCCACTCATTCCCCAGCCTGTGAGCTGATCCCAATGCAGCACTGCAGCAGCCAGTACCACAGTACCCGGTGCTTCCCACAGTGTTGAGAGGCAGCCAAAAAACACACATGATCAGGGGCTGTTGGCACAGGCCTGGCTCATCCCTTGCTGACACCTACTCTGTCCACCCCAGCTGCCTTAAACAATGTAATATAGCTAAAGCCTGCAGAGAGAGATATTGGTGCATGCAAACCATTACTGAAGCTGTGCACAGATCAGCAAGCAGCTCCTCCATAACACACAGGCTGTAGTCAAAGTCTTTCAGGCCTAAGTACATTTATACAACCCACACACGAAAAAAAGTGTTTTTTTTAACAGGATGCATCCAGCAGCAAAACAGAACCAACTATTGGACACCTATGCCTACCTATTCATCTAGCTTATAGACATTGCAGAACAATTCACTGTCTTCCTTCAAAGACTTTATGTCTTCACAAGAAAAACAAAGTTCATACTCTTCCACAAAAGTCCTGCATTTCTTGAATGATCTGGTTATGATAACCCTGCAATTTCTACTATTTACTCCTGTAATTACTGTCAGATAATTTTACCAGCTGACTCCTTGACTTGGTGAAGTAGTCCATACATATTTAGGATGCAAATGCTGCTTCCCTATCACCAATTAAAATGGCTGTCAAGGTTATTTCTGATACCATCAATTCTTCATCAGAATGTACAAATGGCCCTGTTTGATTTCTTCCAGTGTGACAGAATGGCAGCTTTGATAATGGTGTGTTGAGCAATCAAATCCCCAGCACCAAACACATACCTATTCACCTACCCTTGCACAGGGAATAAAGGCACAGCACTTCCAAAAAGCTCATTACCTAGGCTCAAAAGATGAATATCAGCTCCAAATCCCAGACAATGTGCTAATAAAACACGACCTATACTGCAGCAGTTTTCCAAGGGCTCTTAAATCCACCCTCCTCCCCACAGGAGTCTGAGAAAGGCTAGTGCACAGAACAAATAAACTTCAGCCAGCCCTGGAATCGCTGCTCACGGCATGGCTGGCATATTTTCTGTGTTGCTTGCAAAGCTGCAGGCATCTCCCTTTGTTGCCAATGCAGATTGTTTCCAATCTCTCAGCATGTCTTTCTCAGCCACTTGCTCCTGAAACTTAAAAGGAAAACAGTGCACACTTAATTTGAAAAATGCTCTGCAGATTCCACAGCAGAAGAGGTTGAGTAGGTTGGAGGGGGTAAAGAAACTGTTTCACAGTGTTATTAAGGCCATGTGTGATAGGCTAAACAAACCTCCAGGCAATTCTTTCACAAGTTACTTTCTATTCTTACAAATTGTGTAGCCAAGTGGGTGGCCGTATGTCTAATTCTTCTCCTTGTTTTTTGACAAATGAAATTAGGATGATTTTAAATTTTTTAATAGCTTAGTTCAATAGCAGTTGTGCCTTTATTGTTTTCAGATGGACTATGTGCAACTGAATAAGTTTCCTCAAACACAAAAGCAGATGATGATCATGCTGATGAGGCTCCTTGTACTAGTGGGTAACTCCTACATATCAGGCTATATTTATCGTTCATTCTGCTGGGGAAAAGGTCATGCACTGTCTTACACACATCATGGAACCAGAGAGTAAATTCAGAGCCAGAGCACCAGACTTTGTCCAAGATACTAAAAGAAAAATACACAGAATCTGAAGAAAGTTGACAGTAAAAATAATAAGCAAAGTTCATTCCTCTTTCCTTTTCACACTAAAGCAAAGGTCAAGATTAACATGAATAGGGTGGGGGGCTTTCCCCCCAGACTTGAAGCCTTCTAATGGACAAGGCTAGGGCTTCATTCACAGTCTGTGTAAACAAAAGAGAAAAGTTACCCAATAAAAGTCTTGATCTCAATGGCATATGCAGTGAGGGGACCGTACTCCAAATAGGAGATTCAGAGTAAAGAGTCCCACTGAAATCTAAAAGAGGTTCACATCTCCAATCTGTCTCAGAGATCAGTCTGTTAAAATGGGGTTTTCCTTCTGCCTTCTGATTAACACTATCATTTTTTTTTCTTTTCTGAGCGCAGAAAGGTGCAGAAGCACATATTTAACTCAACAATCAAGCTCTCCCTGAGAAGTAGGATTGGGGCTCTTATAATGATTCCGTTGCTTTACTCATCCGCTATGATTTAAGCTACTCAGCATTTCTAAGTGAGGAGTGGACATCCCTTTCCATCGTTCTGAAGCAGCTACCCTACACAGAAAAGCAGTTGTTTGGGAATAAAGCAATAAATTCACATACATACTTAATATCTGCTATAATGAATTTCCAACAATGGAAAGTGAAGACACTTCATTCAAACCACTCAGCATATCTATGAGATATTAAATGGCAATTCTGGTAAAACAATCATTTATCCTATTCCTCATTTCACTAAAAGCTAGTCAATTTGTACTCTCAGATAAAGACTCAGAACACCATTCTTCAAAAAGGGATCAATTCATGCACCATAGTTCAGTCTCAGCAATTAGAAAGGTTTTGGATTGTTTTGTGCAGAGTTGCTCCCAGGGAGACTGCCTTCTGGAAATTGATATTCCAGCATGGCAATTGTTTTCCCTCAAAAAGTGCAAAGTCTTTACTGGGTGAGGAATAAATATATATACACATCAGAGAACAAAGAAGGAAATTGGGCTATCTGCTTCTCTTCTTCTAGCCTGGTTTTACATTTTCCATCCATTTATTCAAATTCCAGTCTCTTCATGTTTCTCAGTTCCCATCTCTTTTTAGGTTCTTTGCCAAGGCAATGGCACTTTTGTTTTCCCTCCACAATGTAACTCGCACTCCAAGTACAGGATTCTTTTTTTCTGTCCTAGTCTTGTTTCTTACCTTGACACAATGTCTTCAACTCCCTACAAACCGCCTTCATTTAATCTTTATTTCCTAAATGCTAACCCATTTCGATGTCTCTACCTGTAAAAGAATTTCTTAAGCCATTTTAAGTCCTTTATAAGTTCTTAAAATACTCAAACAGTCTCTAACAGCGATTTTTAATTTCCTCCCTGTGCAGACCTTATTGTCTCTCAACTCCAGGATAGTTCCCATTGCCTCAGGTCTGCATTTAGCAAAGCCAATAGTACTTCTGCCACTGCTTTCAGCAAGACGTAGATTAAGTCTTTACATTTTAACATAACCAGATGATGTCTACTTAGCATGAAGTGTAGTTACTATCCAAGTTTTTTATGTTCCAAGCAATTTCTTAGCATAATAAATTTTAAATTCATTGGGTTTAAGTGTTTGGAAATTATCTGCTAGTATATATATAGCGAGTTCACTACATTCATATTTTTATTATCTGTGTAGAGCTAAGGAATTCCAATTATGAAAGGCTCTATTGTATAAGCTCGTTAAAAGTTAATATCCACCAAAACATTGTCTCTTTACAATCATTTACCAAAGAAAATAAACACCAGGCTTTTTAAAAGAGAGACACTATCTTACATAAGATTCAATCTTGTTCCCTCCTCCAAAACACTCCCCTAAGTCTGAGTCACAACAAGAGATATAAATAGAAATGAGATCATCAACAACAAAATGGATTTGCTTTGACCAAGTCTCCATTTTCCACACTTTGGATGCATCACATCGTAAAACAGAGCCACAAAATTTGTGGAATTTCCCTGCTGAAACACTTATCAAAAGGAAGGGATACATGGCTAACTTTTCAATGGGTAAGGCAAATGGAAATTACTTTCTCTTCATAGTTCACTAAAGGAGTCATATTGTACAGGGCTTTATGCTAGAAAATTCACTGACAAAGTTGGATGTTACCCAAAGCAGGTATGTATAACTCAGATTACTCTGTTTATTTATTTATTTTTTTAACCTGTAAACTACTATGTCTTTCTGTTTCAATGGACAGGAAAATAATAAAGCTATAGAGTAAAATAAAGAGATGGTTTTTATTTAAACTGGTATGCAGAAAGACACAATGCAGGATTCGCATGGAGCCCACCCCCCACAAGTATGCGTATATAAACCCCTTTCATCCTCAAACTCTCATCCTACCACGTGCGCTCTGGTCTACAGGAAACAAACAGCCTGGTATATGGCTGTGGTTGTCCAAAATCCATACAATTCATTCTGTATTTATTTAGAAAAATATTTGTCTTTCTTCGTCTTTGTGGAGCAATCTCATGACTCTTCCTTTCCTTACTAACCCCAAAACAACGTAGCATAAGAGAAGGAAGCTGTTTCCCAAAGCAGAGGGATCACAGACAGATAATATGCCATTAAGACTTACTCCTCAGAGGAAGTTGGCAAACAGTAGACGATGATCATAAGGATCTGGATAACACCACCAGCTTCTCAAGAGAGGAGTCCATGAAGCAAGCACATAGCTCAGCACTTCCACTCTGCTTTGATTTAATGAACCATTTCTGGAAATGAGCAACAAGAGGATCTAATTTGACTATTACTCTCCTGTAACATTTTACTCAATCATTACATCAGAACAGGCCTTTTACTTTTGTTTCACATTACTCCAGAGGACCACAGCAGAAAGTAAAATGAAATCAAATGAAAAATAAATAGCATAAATTTATATACATCAACAAATCACACTGTATTTCAACAATTGCATGAGAGATTTGGGAGTTTCCTTCACCCTGAGCAGCTGCAACTATAAAAAAGCAGTGATGCAACATTCATTAATAAAATTTTCTTAGGAACCTCTTATTATGGACAGATTCAACATCTGCAAGAGATGCAACATAAACATTGTACTGTGTTTCCCTTTTCCTATTCACATATGATATATACTGAAAACTATGCTATTGAATAGGTATGAGCACATCATGCTTCCAAACTCCTAACACACACATTATTAACAATCAAATACAAGGTCGTAAAGTATGACATTGATACTGCAGCAAAGGAAATTCATTGTTACATACCTCCTCTGGAGAGTTTAGCTTAAATGTAACTTGAGAATCAACAAATAATTGGGCAGGACTTTCATCAGTGACGTTGAAGGAATTTCTCATTACCCCATTTACAGCATCTGAAGCAAGAAATAGAAGTGGGTCCTCAACAACAATTTAAAATGGGCAGCAGTTCATCTGGCCAGTTCACACTTCAGATAACTATCTGTAAAATCCAGACCAAGATAATATGCCAAGGGGTAGTGAGATAACCAAAAGCTTCTTCTTAGCTCAAAGAAGTTAGGAAAGGACACTATGTTCCTCAGCCTAGCTAACCTAGATAACATCTTCCAGACAATAGTATGAAATTAAACAGAGAGAGAGGCTGAATTACTTCCAGTGTGCAGATACTGCCCTGGTGAAATGTGACAGGTGACCTACAACATAAAAAATGCACTTAACTGTTAAAACTAGAAAGTGAAGCTAAAAATGAGAAAAATAAAAGCTGTTCTTGGATATGTAGTAAAGGACACCCTGACATAATAAATGGGTGGAGAAGAAACACAAAAGCATCCACCCATGCAAAAGCTGCACCATTAAGGTACAAAGAAATCAAGATTTTTTTAAAAGAATTAAAAACACTATAACTAACACGAATGAGCTCAATAACACTCATAACAATATTATTTATTAGAAAAATCATCTGCTCCAGTGCCTGAAGCAAAAGGTTTGCAGTTTATTCCATCATTCCGCCAAATCCAGGGATTAGCAAGAACTTCTTCAATTCCCTCCTTGCCTTACAGCCCTTCAGCTTCACCAAGGCAAAAGCTTACTGCCACAGTCAGTACCTGAATCCCTGCATAAGAAGAGAATGTAATGTGGTTAACAAAGAGTTGTGGCAGCTGCCTGATGTCTGAGAAGGGTGTTCTCAACTGAGTAGCACAAACTTTGCCTTTGTTCGAACAGAAGTTAAGAGGAAAAAGGGCAGAAATTAACTTTAATAATAGGGCTGATAAGGAGAAATGTTACTCTGTGCACACAGTTAATCCAAGCAACATCAGCTATAGGTGTGATTTAAAATATACATTTACTCTTTAATAAAGACCATGCACTGTATTTATGACTCATTGAATTCTGTATCCAAAGGGGACACATTATATGATTAAAAATGAGTTGGATTTTTTCCCTTCTCCTGTAGAGTGCAAGTAGGAGCAGTAACAAAGGCAGTTCCTTAAGCCTTCAGACATTAGACAGAAGTGGGATACACAGATACATACTCTGCAGTTATTTAATTCAAGGCCTAAGACATGAAGCCAGGCTGCTTTTAATAAATCACTGAGAGGGATGAGCTCTTAACAACAGTATTTAACTTCTCACTCTTTCTGAGATAGTCTGGACAATATGGACATCCTCCTCCTAACACAGATTCAGGACTCTAGTATAACAGCCACACCAGAAAGTCTACCCTCCATTTTTGCATCATACCAGTAGGAATAAAAAGAAGTAAACCCTATTTTGTTTATCACTATACGTGAAATCTCCTCTAAGTACATGGGAAGAGGAGTTGTATTTTGCAAAGTTGTTCTCCATCTAGAAATAAAACAGGCTGGTGTAAGGAAAAACAGAGAAAATGCAAAGAAACTGAGGAATCTGAAGCCAAATTTTCAACCATTCCACAACATCGTACCACTCAGTGACATTTTAGAGCTCGGGAATCACTTGCTAGAATGCAATGGAGTATAAGCTATGCTATATGTAACTGCCCACCAAAATAGCTGCTACAGCCAGTTATGCTCTTGGCCTAAAATATGTTGCAACTCCAACTGAATGGTATTGTAAACCAGAAAAGCACTGCCCTTATGAAGACAGCATAAACAAGTTCTAAGATAAATTTGCCCTTAGAAACTTAGAGTCATGAAAAAAATGGAGATTATCTATTTATCTGGAAAAATCAATTCAGCAGAGATCCCTATGCTACTATTATCTTAAATTAAATTTCTTTACCTTGAAACAACCTCCTGAGAAAATAAAAATAAAATTAAAATCATACAGTTAAAACTATTGTTGGATGCAATCTATTTACTAAGACATGCTACAAAGGCCTGATTTATTCTCCTAAGGAGAATGGATTGATTATTCTTCCACTCAGGAATCTATAGCATTAATCCTGTTGAGCTGAATGAGGGAAAATTCAAGCTTTCCACAAGTTCCAACTCCATTTACTTTTCTTATAGTATTCTGTTTCAGGGACAAGTAGAAAGAAAAGAGTCAGACATACAAGCTCCTCCACATGTTCTTAATTTGGCACAAAAATGGTGTATTTCACCAAGAGAAAATTTCACTTCTACCTGTGTGAATTTAATACTCTTTCTTCACTGCACTGAAATCAGTCAGTGACTCCAAACACCATTAAATGTGCTGGAATAGAGATAGAGGGACTTTTGTGGAGTGAAGTAATCCCATAAAACGTTTAGTGATCTCCACTTCTAAAGCTATAATCCCTTCGGAAAGAATCCTAAAGAAGCCTAAATCCTGAGGTTTATTTATTTGAAGATGAGGCTGTTCTGAATCACCTTTTAATTTGTATTAAATTGTCTCTAAGGTTTTAGAGATTCTCAAAACGGTTAACTATACAATACATGAAAAAAACTTGGGGTTTGTTGTAAAGAAATGCAGAAGAAAGACAATCCAGACAGTCTTCTGTCTGGGGACTTGAAGCTACAGCTACTACTCACATTCTTTAGAACGCAAATAGGAAGTCCTGCCTATTCATCTTATCAGAAGACTATTTTCCTGTCTGTACGCAAAAGGAATTACAAACAGTGGCACAGTTAGTCACACTGTAGCTTTGTCAAGGGTCACTCTCAAGATCAGAGACTGCCCACATTACACCTGCACAAACTGATGCTTTGGCAATTCTTATATATGTGAGCTACAGAAGTCTCTTCCAGATCTGGGATGATGGCATTTCTTTAGTCCTCATTCCATGAGCAAAGTCCACATACACAGCCCCCATTCCATGGTTTTTAGACACAAGATGGAAGATGATAAGACCAATTTTATTGGTTTTTTTAAAGGAGAACTCCTTTTCTCCATTGCCTATTATCAATAGAAAGGGCATTTTTATTCCTTCAACGAGCGTTCAGTATTCCATAATATTAAAACCCTTTGGACAGATTGAGCTAGATTTGAAAATGTATAGTTCTAAGAGCTTATTGCACTATGTTCAGGGAGAAAAAAATAATTTTTAGTAGTAAGCATTGCTATCAGTGAAGAAGTAATTTACAAATAGAACACTTAAAACCCAGGATAACAATCTATGTGTAAACCTACTTAGCTTCATCCACCCTTTCTGAAAATCAATCGTGATCTACATACGGAAAAAAAATACATTGTTTTTAAAAAGATGTGTTTGAAAGTTTCCTGCACATAGTTGTCAGTGACTGCAGGACTGATACATAGAAAGTGCTCCTACAAGGATCTTTTGCAGAAGGAGCACTCTGGAGAACAGCTGGGGAAGACATATAAAGATGATATGAAAGTATATTTTATTTACTTTATTCTTTCCAGATGAGCCAGTAGCAGAACCTCAGCATGTACCAGTCTGAGAATTTTGGAATGGTTTAGATGGTAACAGATCAGTGACTATCACTGGCAGTAAATGTTGATGGGGTGCACTGCCTTTGGTGCTGTGTCTGGAGGAGGGAGGGCTTCACTCTGTAATAAAAAAATGAGAATCTTAAATAGTAAAAGGTACAGAATGCATGTTTTGTGGCAGCCCGTTTCTGAACTGTTTAAGCAGGCAGATCTAACGCTATTTTACTGCCATTCTTCAGAGCTTATTATGCTACTCAAACAGCTGCTATCTCTTAGTACAACTTTATTAACCTTAGTTTGATGATAGTGAGTTTAATGTTATGGTAAGGTCAATGACACAGGCTTGTGAGTTTCTCCTGCTTTACCATACAATTACCTTGGTTTGTTGTTCTGTATCTCCAGGCTTCAATTTGCATGTTTCTCAATCCTAATCTGTGCCCACTTTATCCATATGAAACTGTTTACTCAGGTCAGAGTCAGTAATGTCAATCCAAACTCACACTGAGTTACTCAACTGCACAGCCATCAAGGCTGTGAAGTAATTTA
>JAWWEV010000134.1:5482115-5508287 GCA_035583235.1 Hafferia zeledoni
GAAGGGCACACCCACGTGGGGAGAGCCCTTCCCAAATCTTCGTTCGCGAAGACTGGGCCATTATTATTATTATTATTTTCTATACCACATAATTTCATTCTTGATTCTGCATAAGTAGTGCTGTGTTGCTGCTGATTTGAGGAAAAACATTATTATTGTCTGAATGTGGGGGGAACATTCTCTGAGCATCATAAAAACAACAGAAAATTGGCAACAGAGAAGGAATTTTAAAAGAAAAAATAGCAAAGATAAAATAACTATCTGTGGCAGCAGTTTTTCAATTCAACAAAAAGAGGAAGATTTTTCAAAATGCATTAAGACAGTCAGTCAATACCTTTATACAGGAGGGGTTTTCCCTCATATTGATGGCAGGGGGGAACCGAACACATTTGCAGAACTTGTAGATTTATGCTTTGTACCATACGTGGGTGAGGTGGAATGCAAAAGTTATAATTGCTTAAAAATAACATGTGCCTACTTCACATTTTTTAAACAGCAGCAGAAGTTTCGGTCATCTCAGAAGCCAACTAAGAAGCATCTGAATTTTCAGTAAGACCATGTCCTAGTTCAACAGCTGGGACGAGTTTATCACTGGGTGGATGTGACCAAAGCTGTGTATTCTACATCCTCTATGTCATGTCTCATGAACCATTAACAGTGGACCATTTGCAGCAGCTGCCCAGGGCACACCTGATCCCTCAGGATGTAAGCTGGGTGTTAAAGAAGCCTATGAGATAGGAGCTGTGATAACTCCCCTCCAGGGAGTCGTTGGCACCTTCATACCCAGCCTGAGGGGTCATGTCTGCTAATGGGCCATGAACGATTCCAAAAATACCCCATGACTCACAGAGTCAGATCACCTATTGTGGAACTCCCCACCCTGAGGGAGGTACTGGGCATTCCCACCTGAACCAGAGGGTATATAATCTTGGGGTTTGGAGACCTCTGGAACCACTTACCGGATCCAGAGGAGAAACAGAACCTCAACCAGACCGTGACTGTCATCTGCAGCAACAGGGTTTTTTCCCATCCTTTTGCTTTGGACTCAGGGAGACCATGTGGGGCTCAGCACAGGGGCTAATGAACACTATTCTATTTGTGTCCCAGAGTACTGGGTTATACTTCTGGGTTAAAACCAATTTCTCTTTCTGTCATTGCATTTATTGTAATATTTTTATTAAATTATAACCCTGACTTATAATCTTTTCTGTGTTGAGTTCATTTTTCATACTGGTTTACCTTTAAACCAGCACAAACCACTCAGCCATTACTTGCTGAGTTTGGAACAGAGGGTAGTAGTGGGATTTTCAAGCAATGTTCTCATTTTTTCCTTTTTTTCTTCCCCTCACCCTTAAACATAACACCCAAGAGCCAACAGAAAAGGCCTTCAATGTTGCATGCTAGGCATACAACATGTGTGACACTAGAGGGAGCTCCTACAAACTGACAAAATTTAAATCTGAAAGCAATTTATTATAAAAGGAAGTTCCAAGCAACCTTAAATTCCATATATGAAACATTCAGGTCATCTATCACAAGGAAGAGGGTGTTACTCCTAGAGTACAGCTTGGCCAAGCTCTCATTCAAGCATTCCTCCAGCCTCCTCCTTTATACCTTCTTCCTAGGTTTTTACAAACATGAGCTTAAATTACTGTAATATAACTAATGGGCTCGATTTCCTCACTTTTTCCAGTGTTAAACCTAATGCATTATAAATGGAGTGAGAAGGTGTTTCAAAGGGACTAAACTTAACACCATTCTGAAACTTGGGCCTCTCATCTTTTTTTCTTTTTTTTTTTTTTTTAATTTTGTACAAAAAAGCCTCCAAATCTATACATATATATGTATATATCTCTCTACATATATATATTTATGTATAGTACCGTTCACATATAAAATCTTCTGCATGCACTGTATCACCACTGCATATTATCATGGCTTTAAATGCCCCTTGGTGTCTCTCCACTTGTCAACCAATAAATGCAATATACTTCACAGTCTCTTCCAGTCCTGCATTGCCTCCCAACTCTGTCTCAAATTTCAAGTTGCCAAAAAGAAGCTATTTCTTCCACCAGTTTCACAGATGCTAATCCTCAGTAATCACATCTCCTCTTCACTTGCCTTACATTTATTGTATAAGTCGCTGGGGTAAGGGAGAGGCTGGTCAGGAAAAAATGGGATGGTGTTATATTTAAATAAAGCAGTAATAAACTCAAGAAGTGCACCCAAATGAACCTGAACATCATTATTATTGTAACCCCGACCCTTCCTTTCCACGCTCTTTCCTACTCCCACACATATGCACATACTCTTTTCCTCTCATTCATCGATTTCTGCCTGAAATAAGATCGTTTGCTCCTAAGAACTGGGCTATTTCTCTTACACTCTTACACAGTCTGCAAAATCCTCAGCGTAAGTGACATACAAGAACAAGTTTGACAGCCATGCAGATACCTGGATATAATTCCCCATAGGCAGGTATGTTCCTTACCTAATACTTCAAGGGATGTGGTCAAAAGGCTTTACTTACCTTATATTTTGAGATGATCTTTCACACAGAGGCAGAGGTAGAGGAAACAGTTTGATGACTTGGGAATAAAACTGTTACATTCATACTGCTCATTACATATCCACTTTATAATGCATATATAATACACTATTATATTTAAATTAAAATTCGTAATCTACAATATACTAAAGCTTTCAGCTTTCATAAGCACTATATAGCACATAAAGAAAAAATCTGCCTTATTGGTCTGCCCTAAGGCACATCACAATCATCCACTCATCTTTAAGAATGTAAATAAACAATATGAATAAATCACTATGTTATTGTTGGCAGTTGTTTCACAAAAATAAAAGAAAGTTTGTTCTTCCAATCCAACTGGTTCAAGACAATTACAAATTCAGTGAATTAGCAAGTCCAATAAGTAAAAAAAAAGAAACCCAAAGTTATACAAAACAAATTCTAATGTGTACTATGAAATACATCATCCTTATGCTCATGGTGTTACTCAGAACATAATGCGGGGATGACTTTACTAGCAATAAATAAGCTACTGAACTAAAACAGACACTAAGTCATAGTCCCCCCAGCAAAAGTAGGCATATTTTAGCACACAGTTTTTCAGTGGGTACGAATTAGTTTGAGCAGAGTTCTGTGTCAATGTGCCTGGATCTTGTCCTCTAAGAACTAGTCCAGGTCTCTCTGAAACCACTGCCCTGTACCCAGTAAGCTAATTTGATGTCCTTCCATTTCCTTTAACATCATTTTTTCAGGAGTTGCTTTTTTTTTTCCTGTAAGTTGCATCAAAAGAAAGACTTCAACTTCAGAATTTCTTTGGTAAAGTCTTCTCAAACGTTTTCAAAACAGAAGTATCTTTACATTTTGTTTTATAACAGAACCACCTCAAAAGCTGAGGCTTTTCTGTGTTAGGGTAGTATCACTGAGTTTCCTTCAGTGGGATTAAACTGTCTGGGCTGAGAGGGGGAAAGAGTACAGACACACAACAGTGCCCACAAAAGGATGATCTGGAATTGTCATCTTTGTATTTTTGCATTGCATTCAGTAACTGTAAGAGAGACTCCACTCAGCTAGAAACAGTGCTAAGAGGGAAAGAAAACTGTGGAGAGGAATATATTACACAAGAATTTCCACTGCACACAGAAATAAATGCTTTGGCCACAAACTATAAACCATTTCTCTGCTGTAGTGAGAGCTTCTTCAGAGAGATTTTGCATGCACCAAATCTCACCAAAGTCTGAAACAACAACCTACTCCTTTTTGCAGTCTCCATTACTAACATATATGGCACTGATGAGGCTTCTGCCAAACAGGCGTAACCAAATTGTTTGTCTATTATTTGGTATTATTTGTTTTGTGTGCTAAAGAGATACATCGGGGCAAAGATTACCTGTGACAGACTGGAACTCCCTCAGAAGGAGGGGAGCATCTTCAGAAGAGAGATGCTTTTGGAGGGCAAGATGAGGCAATAGCCTAGAGCATATGGGTGACAACTGAGGCACTTCTGCAAAGAGCAGGGAGCAAAATCCAGGCCTCAGGGAAGAGAAAAATTCAAACTTGTTTTAACATCTTAAAGGGGACTGATTAGAGTTCATTATAACTCAGCTTACCGTGAAAAACTGGTGGACAGGGAGTAAGGAGTGAACAAACCTCCTCCAAGGACACAGTAGGCAGGGAGGATATCTGTTCTCAGCCTTTTTTATCCTTTTTTTGTCCTACCCTGCAGACCCAAAGTTTTCAGTTACTTAAGGCTGTTGTTCTAGCCATCTAAAACTTAGAGATTTGAAGTCCAGCTTTGTAGCTATGCCTCTGGGAAAATGCACAAGATCCTTCACACATCCTCCTTCTACATGGCAACCTGTAGGAGCCAGGACAGTGCACAGATATTAAATTCAACCCCACCAGACATGGTGAAGAGTGTTGATTAGTTACCACTGACAACAAATTCAGTAACCATAAATGATCCCAAATAGTTACCATTTCTTGGTATCTAAACTACAGTAATTGAATCAATACCCAGTAATTAATGACTGATATCATGACCTATGATAAAGATCCAAGAAAAACAATTGCATAATATTGCTTTGAAGAAAGAATGAGAAACATTTTGCAATACAGGAGATGGCTCTATGTCAATTTAAAATTGAACTGGAAACTACCCTCACCTTGAGTTCTGACTTTCAGATACATCTTTTACCATAAACTTTTCCAAATAATTTTACATTATTTAAAACACATAAGAGTATTTTGTGAGACCTCATAAATAGAAGTGGACTAAGCTATGTCTGACCAACGCGCATATTGTCCATTTTATGGGAAAAAAATGTTTATCACTTACACATGCATTAAAATGTTCAAAACATGTGTCTTGTAAGGTGATAACTTCAGTGCTGACATGAAATGTTCGTGTTTGTGGAAAGCCAAGACATACATCATACATTATGCTGTGCTGCAACAGCATAATGAGTGTTAAGTACAAATACAGGAGACTAGAACAAATGTACCTTCATGGTCCACAGCTCACTCATGTAGCAACATTGGACAGTACACCACAAAAGCTCAGTGGTATCAACAACTGATCTCATCATATCAGAACACAGAGTCAAGATATGGTTATTCTTCCAACACAGATTTCAGGCATCCAGTATCCTAGCATAGATCT
Source organism: Hafferia zeledoni (assembly GCA_035583235.1). Taxonomy (NCBI): domain Eukaryota; kingdom Metazoa; phylum Chordata; class Aves; order Passeriformes; family Thamnophilidae; genus Hafferia; species Hafferia zeledoni. The sequence continues at coordinate 5,487,302 of JAWWEV010000134.1, forward strand.
TTAGAGTAGACAGAACCTGGAGAAACTCCAATATGAGAAGAGCTATTTCAACTTCTTTTCTATTTAATGCACAGTGTGCTAAGAAGCTTTACTAAACCCTAGAAATTAATAGCATCCAAATATCCTGCATTTCCAATTACTTATATTCAGTCAGTCCAAACACACCACAGCATTAAATTCCACCCAACAGTGTGGCTTATTATACTTCATTGCCATTGAATACCAGCTTTAGAAGAGGATAATTCTAGGCAAACAGTAGAAGCCAAAGCCCTTAACAGAAAATACTTACAAAAACCAAACCAGACCAAACCACCCAAACCCCCCCCCAACAAACAAACAAACAGAAAAACACCAAAAAAACCACAACCAACAGCAAAACTGTGAAGGGAGGTTAGGGTTTATTTATTTTAATAATTTTCTCAAGTAAATACCTTCTAATCTGTCTTTAATACTTAAATATGGCAATATATCCTTCTGATGGCCTCTTCTGCAGCATTACTAACCTCTGTGAAGTACACCCCCTCACATTTATATACTTCTCTCAAAATTGTCAGCTTGGGGGTCCTTCATGTTCTTAAAAGTTTGCAAAGCACTGTAACAGGTAAGAAGCTGCTACAAAATAAAATACTGAGGGATAATAGATATATCCATAATAGGTGCTAATTTGTTCACTGAGAAGTAATAACCCTGGATAGGATTGTGAAAGTCTTTTACAGATGTAGATTAAGTGGGTGTAGAAAAAAACAAAAAAGTACAAGAAAACATCCACTTCAAGCAGAAGTTTCCAAACATGGCAGAGGCACCACAGCTTCCGCCTAAAGTGACTTTAAAATCTTGAGTGTTTTGTGTTTAAAGAAGGCAAGTAAGACAAACCAAAGCAGTCTGCAGTCACCTGATAAACAAGTCAAGCATCTGCTAGAGCAGTTCTGCATTGTTACGTCGAATGTAATAACTCATCAGTCCCAGAGCACAGCTGTATCTTCAGGTAAACTGAGGCTTATCATACATTCAAATGTTCACAGCTCAGTCATTCCCAGCTCCTCCTATTTACAAAACCTTCTCTACTAACCCACTGTAATAATTTTTTTTGCCTCTATAGTTGTAGTAGTAGAATAATTGCCAGTGAAATTGCTGGAACTATATCAAAGTACAAGGAAAATAAAACAATTACAGGAGTATTTTTACACAGGAGCAGTTCTTTTATCCAGCTCACAAAACAGTTCTGCAGTTTTGCTTCCGCAGCTGAGGAAATCAGGTGCTGCAAAGCAAAAGCAGTGTAAAAATGCACTGAGATGGTACTGTCACTGAATTTTATATGCAAATCTATAGCAAATTGCAAAGGTCAGTGAAACAGAAACACCAACAGGCAGCAAAGAAACAACTGAATTCACCATACAGGCTGGGGAGCAGACAGCAGGTTTGGGACTATGATGTCTTTCACAATACTGTTTTTCTAATAATTTTTGACAACTCCGTATTTAGTGCTGTCAGATGTTTCAACAAGGAGCAAAGAATTAAATTTTATCACTCCCAACATATCCATGGGTGGGCTAATTTTCATCTGATAACATTAAATATTTCCACTGTGGAGAGCCTTTGTGGGTTCCTTTTCACTGCTAGAGTAGTCATTTGACAAATTAGAAAGTTAAATTGCATACTGATAGGATAAAGGGTCTTTTGACAATAGCAGGGAGTCAAAAGAAATTCAGAAGATGGGTGTCAAAACAAAATACTTAAATTAAACAGTTCTTGGCTGTCTTGCTCATATGTGTTTATACTATAGCTGGGCTCAAGGTAGTGTTATGGTTTCAGCTAGATTTGTAAAACTGCCCTTAAAACAGACTGGGCAGGGACACAGGGCTGGGCTTGTTGTCAGGGTACAATTGACTTCAACTGCCCTTGGAGGTTCACTGCTCATCCTTTTTGCTCTCACATAGTTATTATTCTCAAGAAATGACAGGAACAAGCGCTGATCCCTTACATAGTCACAGTATAACAAGTCAGATGCTACATCAAAAATCTGCAGTTCCACAATCTATTTACACCAGATTCCAATTTAAAAAACTTCCTTCTACTGTGATTAGGTTCCACTCCATGTTACAAGAGGCTACAAGGAAATAACACCAGCCAAGTGCTTTGTTTTGTAGAAGCCTCCTTCCTAAAGGAGAAGCTGAAATAAACATGCAATAGTTTCTGAATAACTTGCTGGGTTACAGATGCTGCAGACCTGTCTCCTTCTCTATGGTGCTAATTGTTACACATGTAGAAAGCAAAAAAACCCAACCAACCAACCTTTATTCCTCAACTCACAGAAGGGTACCAAAATATGAGAAGTGCATTTCTCTCCCACACATTTGATATACTTGACCTGCAAGAAAGACGAAGAGTTAATTGCTTCTGGGAGTTACTGAAGTCTAGCTACATATTCAGTATCCAAAAGCATGGACAGATCTCACATCCACTTGAGAAGAATAAATTGGAGTGAGAGGACTCTATCTAAAGCAAACTTGAGTTTACTTCTTGGCTGACTTACAATTCACAGAAGCAACTACATCCAGCTATTGCGAATATACATCAGGACAGGATCACCACTTCTAGCTAGAGATGACCAAAAAAATAAATTGAAACACCCTAGATGTCAGATCAATAGTCCATCCACTCCCTCCATTTCAGCTCTGCAACAAAATATAACCAAAAATACAAGATATCAACCAGTAACAGGAATATATTTCAATAAAGAGATAAATACAGAAGAGTCATCCCTTTGGAAATACAATATATTTCATGTTTACGTTGAATCCCCCGCCTTTTACATGATGTCACGCACAGTAAAACTGTGCATGATACAAGATATTCTTGATACAAGAATATCAAGTGGTACTGCTTCAGGCCAGGCAAGCTTGAACTCTTGATTTTTTTTTCCCTTGGTATTTTAGTTTTAATTTTATCTATGTGCATTCTTAGGGCAGGGTCAGAGTGAAAGGGATGGATAAAACAGAATTATTTGTTCCTCTGTCTGAAGAACATGGATTTTGTTTTTTGTTTTAATCCAACTCTTCATACACTGTGAAGTCTTCCCTCTCTCACAATAGGTCCTGCTGAGCTACTAACAGGTGTACCAAAGGTCACAATCTCCTTACCATGATTTCTTTCCAGATTAAGATGTTTGCTGAAGGATGCCAACAAAAGCAATAGAAAAATGACACACTGGAAACCATAAGTTAGGAAATAAAATCAAGAAGAGGAAAATACTAATTAATTCAACTTATTTGAATTAATTCAAATTTTATTTTATTCAAAATTACATAGTTGTCTTTGGCCTAAACACAAACTGAACCTATATCAAAACTTTTTAGAAAAAAATCTATAATATTTGACAAAACATTCACCACTGCCCGTAGCAATCTACTGCACTTATACCTACCTATGTTAGACTGACAAAAAGGCTTAGATTCAAAAAACAATCCTGATAACCAGAACTGACTTCATGCTACAATGTATTTTTTTTTCCTCTTACTTGGCTATTGAGATTTCTTTCCAGTGATGAGTGACTGGAATTACAATACTTCACATTAGTTTTCTGTGCAAGCAGAATCCTTAGCAAACATACAACACTGAAAAGAATTCATGGAAGACCCAAGGCTGGCATAAAATCAAACTGCAATGTGCCATCTGGCAAATAGTTTTTATTTTCTTTACTTCTACAAAAGATGAGTAAGTGGGTGTGTAGGAATTTGCTGAGCTTTTTCCATCTTTGGGTTGTGTTTTTGGTAGGATTAGTTTTTTCCCAAAAAATGTTTGTGACTGAAGAATCACTTTATTTGTAGCAGATGACTGTGTTGCTTCTTTACCTCTTCCAGATTCCCCAGTAGTTTTTCTCATTTATTTTGTGATGTGGACATAACAGCATTTGTCATGGAGCGTATCTGACCCAGCCCTGTTACTCTTCTCTTTCACTCAGGACCCTTTGTTGTTCTCTACATCGCTCCATCTTTTGGAAGCACAAGACAGCTAGAGCAATGTAAGCCTTGTAAGAAGTATCATCAGCCACACAACAATTTTTGTTATGAAAAGGTAGAAAAATAATGCTTGGTATGTGTTAGCTTTAATTTGTATTTGTCATTATATTATCCTATAGGATAATTCATAATAGGCTATGAATTTGTGCTCTACTTGATAATTCTTGGGGGAACTTTGTTAGTTGATATTTTGCCTCTCCTATAACTTAGAACCAGAAACAAGGTGGAGTTTTCTCCACTCATGTCTGTTCTAAGTCGTTCTCTTGGTGGATATTTTACTTAAACAAGAGTCAACTCTTCACATGTTTGGTGCATTTTTCCTGTCTTATTCCTCAGGAATAAGACAAGTTTCACCATAATTGGTTCTAGAGGACAGCTATGATTTGGCATCTCTTTTTTCCAAGATTGCTAAAACACATCATAAATAATAAAGAGGTATCCTCTTGTATACTGTGACTTCTGGCACAAGCAGTAGTATTTTACCTTGACAGCCAAAAAATAATAAATAGATTTTAAATCTCCAAAGAGACAATTTTGAAAAATAAGGATGACCTCTGTCATTCTGTCCTAATTTGTAACACCATTCTAATTCCTCCACGAGTTTTAATTCCACGTGAATTACAATCCCAGTCTTAAATTATTGCACCTACAGATATAGCAACCAATTTGCAGTCAATCAAAATCCACAGCACTTCCCTAGGCAAAGCAATCCTTCTATTTACCAAATGAAATTTGCATAGTGCTTTGCCAGGAAAGCATGCACTTGTATGCATACATTTGTTTTAAATACATAATGAAAGATAAATATGAATATTTTTAGAAGGGCCACTGTAGTATCATGTATATAAGCTTCATTAAGTCTCTGCGTGCATTGTCAAAGCCACATGCTGCACACTGTTTCCATTCTGCTCCCTTCAATGCTCTTGGAAGCAATTGAAGTCAAAACATCCTGGAAGAAGAGTTCAGGTTTTGCACCCCTGGTTTCAATTATTTTTAAATCTGACGCACAAACACAGCTTTTTAAGATATGTGAGCAGAGTGCCAAATAAGGATCTTTTGATTTTTTTTAAATACATGTGGTTGAAATCTGAGACCTGCCTCTTGCCAAGCCACAGTATTTGGAATCGAGTACTGGCACAAGAAAATAAGCCATTGTTCAGAGTATAATTTTAAGAGGAACTACCCGCAAAAAGAGAAACGTAAATTCCCACAGCTTAGCTCATGGTTATAGGACAATCCCATAATCCTTTGTTAAACACCGGAAAGTTGAAATATAGGTTCTAGCAATGTTTATCCAGGCTCCCAGAAGTAATCTTTTGATATAAACTACACTAAAGCTATTAAATATTTCAACATTATAAAAAGAATCAAACTTGTGAGATGGAACAGTCTGTCCCATCAATGACTTTCTAGCGCCGTGCTAAATGTGCTACCATTGTCTGGTTTGATATACAGCTCATTCCGTATTTTTGAGTGTAGCAACAAAAATAATAACAGGTTACTACTCTGAGATAAGAGTACCTTGAGGGTCATACTGTATCATTAGGAAAGGCTGAGCAACTTCACATCCCTAATTTCAGATGACAAAAGAGCACATTTGTTAGACATATAAACACCTAAATACTTATTTGCAGGCACTGTGAGGGAGCCAGACCATCAGCCACTGCCATTCCCAGCCCTGATGAAGTAAAGAAATTAAAATATGTTTTCTGTGTTAATGAGGGCTCAGAAATCAATTACAATAGCTCTTCCTAGAATCATGGATGAGCATGAGAGGCATGGACAAATAAGGTACACAGGGAGAATTCTGGTGTTTACTTTTTGTGAGGGCTAAGGTTACATAAAAAGCCCACAGCCCTGGATATTCACATACAAAGTGAATGAAGTTGAAAACCTAAGAAGAGAAAGCTGACCTCCTGAAGATAAAACTGAGTAATTGATTCTAAACACAGGCAGTGAAATTAAGGAAAAATGAAAAAAAAAACCAAACAAACAAAAAAAAACCCCCACCAAAACCAAAACAAAACAAAACCAAAACCAAGGAAACAAATCATCTTTCAGTTCATTACACAGAAAAAAGTACAATTGAGAGAACTAATAAAGTAAATGACAAAAAGCATGAACAGAGAATCTAGTAACGTTTCCACAAGTCTGGGATTTTAACAACAAACATGCTTCTTTCAGAGCTCAATGCCAGAGTGACACACCAAATCACAATGTTTAAATTGGGCCTAGAGGTAAAAACCTATTAGTCTTATAGTCATATTCAAATTTCAGCTTATCTGCTCAGCCCTTTATGAACACACATACTAGTTCAGTCTTTCCCGTCAGTCTCCCACCCAGGTTTCACTACAAAGTCAGAGCCTAGTTAGACCAAGATATACCTTTGACTAGAAGCATCACTTTTAGGAATTCTTTCTATTTTATTATTCTTAGAGAAGACTATTGACATTACTGATTTTTAAGGTGTGTACACTAAGAGAACATGTCTGCTTAAACCAAAGAACTGAAACTCCCAAGTTGCCTTCTGAATGATTCTCACAGTTTGGGTACCTAGTCTAGAAACTTTAGGAAACTGGTCACTTACTGAACCAATAGGATGTTTCACCCTGGCAGCTGTCACTGGGCAAGGAAACAAACTGGTGTCTTGATTCCAGGTGACAAAAAAAGCACCACATTAAGAATTACTGAGTTGTCCTGCTAAATCCCTGGCTGAGCACCCAAAAAAACAGACCAAAACCGCAATTTCAGCCTTTAGGTTATGGACACCACCAAAGAAATCTCCACTTCATTGCACATCCTCTGGGTGTTCTGTGGCAACAGCAAGAATCCAGGCACACTCACACTCTGATCAGTGTTATCTTAGCTAAAAGAACTCTGTATAACACATATTAGTGTCTTGTGAGTTACAGGTGGAGATGTGAACCAAAAGACCTTTTAAACAGAAGGTAGATAAAAGTTACAAAACTTCTTGGGGGGAAAAAAAATCACCAAACAAAAAAAAAATCATCCACAACTAGTCTTAAGAGAAAAAGAAGTACAAATTACACCTTCAATATACAAGGTAAAGTTTGTTTTGTGCATCAGAAAGCAGAGCAGAGTCAGAAACAAAGAGTGTGCTCCAGTGAAGGGTCAATCGTGGGAGACATCACTCTGGAATTAGGACATACATACTATGCAAAGAGTCTGTGTGTCAGCCTGCACAGAACTCAGGCTGGTTTGGAAGGCATGTGCAAGTACAGAAAAAAAGTCTATCTTAATATCAGAGTACCTGTTCACCTGCGCCATTGACTTTTTATTCCAAGTTTGCTGTCTGCATTAAAGACCCAACTTTAACGAAGTCTGGGAGGAAGATAAAAGAGGGTTATAAGAGAAAGAGAAAATGTATTTTGAGTTTGCCTTACAGTCAGGTGCTGGTTCACAAAGATCAACATACTCCTTCCTGGCCATAGCATAGATTGCTTTTACTCCTCTTCACAATCTGTTCTAAGGCATTACATAAATGGAAATTGCTCCAATGTTTATGCAGTCCTCGAGAGGTTTTCCTCAGATAGCTTTGTTTCATAAATAATCAGCTCTTCCTTTTTCTGCTCATTTTTAGTTTGGATTAGCACCCAGTATAAAATATGTCATGTCAGAGTGATGTAGTGTCATATGTATTGACATAGTGTGGACAAAGCTCACCCCAGATCATCATTAGTAAAGTGGAAGGGGGAATTATGCCCATGCGTGCTTATGTGTGTCTGTCTGCACAGAAAAGAAACAGAGTAAAACTTAGGGCAATGCCTGTCTTTGTTATGTCAATATTCTGAAATAAACTCAAACAAAATATTTTCTTGTGATGGAACAGAAGCATTGATGCATGATAGATACATTTGGAAATTATTTATCACTCATTAAACATTACCTAAATAGAAATTATGTGAAACAGGCTTACATGAAAGGCCTACAAACTGACTTCCTGGGGAGGTACTGAAAAATCTCATGACATTCTCAGAGCAACCAACACTAAGAAGCAGTCAATAAAAAAGGTACAAAGATTATGCTGTGTTCAAACAGAATCTCCAGATGCGTATTTGTTCACAATTACCTTCATCCAGGCACTCCACTCCCCTTCACTCATTGTGCCTGCTTGGTCTTTTAACTAGAAGGTTTTCTTTCAACACATCATATATGGAGCAACCAAACAAAATACACCTGAGAAAGCTGACAGGGACCCTACTGTGAGCCACCAGGCAGTTGGGCCAGAAGAGTTTGCGAACTCATAGAAAGGTACCAACACAAACAGCTGATGCTTCCACCATTCTTCAAGAACAATACTAAGAAAGGGATAGCAATCCTGTATCATCTGGAGGCCTTCAATTAACCTCCTTTAATTAGCATCCTTTGACATTTTTTTCAATGTATAACATGACATTTCAGAGTCAATATGAGAATGGTGTGAAGCATCTGATGCTGCTCACAGTGAAAAGAGATCTCTTCAACAGGTGCATGGTTTTTGTACATGTGGCTTTTGTTTATTGACTCCATTTTATTATTAGAAACATACAGACTTAGGTCAACTTGGGTCATCCTCTTCAATTACAGGAAATGTCAATCATACTGCAAAAATGCAGGTGGATCTGAGCTTAATTTCCCTACACAGAGTTCATCATGACACAACACTTTACTGCCTGGAAGTAAATATCCCACTTCTCAATGTATTGTTAATAAAAAAAATAAATTCTTTTAGAAATCTTAAATAAAATTTCTTTCTCATAATGGTTGAGGTCCACTGTGTAAACTCCAAGGAAATTCACATGAAAAATCTGTTACCATTTCAGGTATGATCACAGTGATGCTCACAAACTGGATTTCAGAGGTTAAGTTTATTAGCATCAGTATGATTAAACATGAAACTGAACAAGATTCTGACTATGAATTCTATGACCACTGGCCAAATACAGAAATATTTTGACATCTTATAAATAGAAAATTAAATTTTAAAAAATAAGTTGGCAAAAAAATCCATTATTTAAGACAGAGTAGTATGTGAGGGGGAAAAAGGTATCTTTATGGTACAGTTTTCTTCACTGAAACTGCTGTACTTTTTTAACTCCAATTAAACCATCACCAACAAATTCACAGGATGCAGTGCAATCAGATCAAGACCTGACGTACTCAATTGTTCCTGTTTCTACTGTTAATAAATGCATTTACAAAATAATGCTTTCCATCTTTCCACTGAAATGTTTTCCATGTGGTGAGAATGTTCAGGTCTGACTGAACTCACATGCTGTAATACAAGGCAAACTTAAAAGGAACAAGGACATTCTGTGGATTAAAAACTCAAGGTTGGCCTGTCAATTCTGTTGACAAAGGATTTGTGGTTTCCTGCAAAATACATATGCATTCCTCATTTGATAGGCAGATAGATCCCAGTGACACATACCTCTCCCAGTACTTAATTTGTTCTTTTCCTTTACCAAAGGCCATCTATACTTACATAGTTTTGTTAGATTAAGTCATTACTACTAGAATCCAATTAAACATATGTCAACTCAATAAAGGCTGGCTATGTAACAGCATCTAGTAACACTGCATACCTCTTAGTACAGAGGGAATATTATCATTGCCACCTTATGGACTGGGAAACAGGTACATGAATCCTACGCAAAACATTCAACATCACAAAGCCTGTTGGCAACAAAGCTGGAAAGGGAACTTGACTCTTCAGGATTTAAGCTAGTAAATGAGGGAAATACTTTGCCAGCCTCCCACACATAAATGGAGGTTTGCTGTTGATTTAATCAGTTATTTGGCACTGAAAATACTTGGAAATTTACAGCTACAACCATAACTTCATTAAGCAAAACATTTCACAAGTACAGCAATTTCTTTATAAAGAAACCTTCTCTCCCAGTCCTACCACCAGTGATGTAATCCAGGGTAAAGGCTCCAAGTAGCATCTGGTAAAACGTGATGATTCAGTGGAATTCAGTAAAACAAGAGCTGGAAGGGCCAAATATGTCTTTGAAGGAATTCCACTGAAGCTTGAAAAGGAGGGAATCCAGCACAATGAAGCCAACAGATTACAACAGGGATTAATCTGGCCTGAGACTGACTTCACCTTCCCCTCTAACTCCTCCACTTAGACATTAACTGGCTACAGAGCACCATTCCTCTCGAATTAGAGCAGCCTCCCTGACTTTGATGTTTCACTCACCTCTGCTCCTGACAACTTCATCTCAATTCCCATGACTGTCTGTCTCGAGCATCATGCTGGCTCCCCTTCCCCTTGCTTCTATTTCTCTCCTGTCTCCTACAACTACAATTTCGTAGTCACAGGCCAGGAGCCTCCTGAGGAGACAGTCACTTGCTTGGTGCTCAGCTTTCTCTTCCCATGCACAGGCTGCACTAATGACCTTGGTGGGAACCCATCTCACCCCCTTGGTCCTCCTCAGATAAGCCTCTGCAAGGAACTTCATAAGATTCCTCCCAGTGGCCCCTCTGCTCAAATCTCTTCTGGATCTCACTGCAGGGAGAAATATTGTGGTTAACTGAAATTCTTCCCATTGAAACTTCTCTACAGTTAAAAAAAAAAAAATAAGGTAAATTTATTGAGCATGTTCACAGCCAGTCTTTGCATTTTATGGTCAAAAAAATGCTCAAAGTTTTGGGCTTCATTGTTGTGGTACAGCTAGGAAGGAGGTTTGGGTTGTTTTTATTTATTTCCTTAAAAATCATGTTTATGCAACCATAATTAGGTTTCTTTGTCTGTGGTTTTGTTTGGGTTTTTTTTTTTTGCTTTGGTCTTGTTGCTTTTTTAAAGAAAAACACAAACTTCATTGGAATTAACAAGAAGATTCCAACCTAGTTCTAACACAAGACACTAGTTCCTTCCTCACTCCCAGCCTCCAGCCCTCCCCTACCAGCGCTGGGCAGACCACTTGTTTGAAAGCCAGAAAAGAATCAAAAAAGCCATAAAAACAATGAGCTAAAATCCTCCCAATAAAACTTCCAGATGAAAGAGTAAAGAAGTCATTCAATGAAACAGTACAAGTCTAGAATAACTGGTACCCCGTGTGCTTTGATAGAGCATGAGATATGATGGTTTGTTTCTTTCTGTTGCTTGGCACTAACATCATTTTTATTTCTTCACTGGATGATCCAAAAGAGGTTAAATGGATATTTGGAAGGGATAATGAAATCAAACAATCATGTTAAATTGATATTTTAAGCTTTCAGTTCTAAAATACCCTGCATTTACAGTTTCAGAGAAAACCCTCAATATTCCTTCCATTGAGTCTACAGATAGCTGAGAGCTACTAATCAAAGAGTGGGGTTACCTTTCCTTTTCCCCTATGGGATTCAAAAGAAGTTAAAACAATTATCAGACTTGGAAAAAAATTATGCAAAAGAAAATTCACAGAACCTTAGTGCTGCTGTAAGGACATCAAAGTTTTCCATAACCTGGATAATCACTTTATTCAAACTAGTGTCTCTTCCTGACCTGCCAGTCAACATTACCCGATCACATTTTCATGAAGCATGAAAGGAAATTGAAAGGAAAACTCCTCCCATTCCTGGATAGTGTTCCCTAAAATTCTTAATCCGGCAGGACATAAGGAAGTGGATCTTCTCTTGGAGATCCTGTTTCATCACAGCTCCCATGAGTCATAGACACTCGTGCATTTGCACACACATATTCCCTAAGACAAGTGGCAATTATAGCAATTCCTGGCTTGGAAAGTAAATGGGGTCTATTTATAGCGGTCTTCAATGTAATTCAGCAGCTGCAACAAACAGAGAGAGCCAGCAACTTACAAGCAGCCTTCTGGAGACCACAGCTGGGAACTCCTGAGCTACTGGATCCCATCTAGTGCACATACCCCACAGCTAAGCTTGTAGTCAGAGACCATGCTCTCAGTCTAGGAGCAGGAAGGACAGATGAATAAAAATAATACCAAATAGTGGCAAGGAAGCTCTCCAGTTGGGCAGAAAAATACTAAGATGGCTGAAGAAACTGTCATGCAAAGAGTAGACATCTAGATTTGTAAGCTTTGTGCCTACTTTAACTCCTCTTTCCTCAACTCAGTGTGCCCCCTGGAATGCCTCCAGCATCTCCCTCAACCTCCATGTGCATGCTGAGCTAGGAGACAGCATGTGTCTGGCTGCTTCCAAGGTGTCTTAACAGTCCAACAGGGATTTGCATCAAGGGACCAGAAAAAGTGCACAGAGAAAAGGTAACTACAATTTCCACTGTAATCTTTGTGCCAGAACCAAAACGGGGCTTCCAGATAAGCTTTTTCACTTACCCAAGCACTGGTTTCTGCAACACCAGTAGAAACTTTTTGTCTTTGATCTCCATCCTTATCAAGAGATTAAAAAAAATTTTTTTGAGAAAGTTACTGCTACGAGGAGGCACAGCATAACCACATCAACATCACTTCCTAGGAAAGATGCCTAAGCCGAAAGACAGTTCAGAGGAAGAAGGGGAAGCATAAAACCTCAGAAGAGGCAGATGTAATACGCTGCCAAGAAAGCCAGAAGTAATATTTATCTGCAGCCAGCGATCTCTCTCAAGACGCTGATAAAAGAGGTGGCCTATCCTTTACTCTACACTGTCTTTATAAGGAAAACAATTAATTGAAATGTTTTTTTTCCCCCCAAGGAGTTCATGAACTAGGAAGCTCTTCAAGATGATCAATCCCAAAATGCAGTATCTATTTGGAATACCACATTTCACATAAATTTAAGGTACAAGAGCAATAAGGAGGTGTCCAACTGATCATTTCCTGTTAGAGTTTGTTTGCTGCTCCATTGAGTGACAATGTGTTTCACTACTGACAGACACATAAAATTATACTCACTCCGTGGCCTGCAGTGAAAATACCGGATCCATTGGTATTTATTTTCATAGGACTACTACCATTTTCCATGAGAGTTAGAAAGGTTTTAAACAGTAGAGTGCTGTGCTAGTGATGTGGCCAAGCTGCAAAGTTGCACATTTAGGTGTTATCAGTACAAACTTACTTGCTACCACAGATGAAAGCATTTGCTGTATGATGCAGTTAATTGAGGACAGACATCACACCTACACTACGTTTGTATTTGTTGATTTTATTCCTGTGAAAACATGCTTCCTGAAACTGTAGAAAACGCTGACAAATACAGAACTCTTAGGGCACAACTCAAAAGCATTTGTTGGGTCTATACAGCAACTTCCATTACTTTCCTCTCGGCAACTGAGGCCTAAGCTTGCTATCTGAAGGCAAGATCTTAGCTTCTTAGGTCAGAAATGCCACCACTGATGCTGCAGGTACCACTGGTACCAGCAGGAATGACTCCTCCAGAGCACATGCATTAGTCCTGTTCAAAAAAAAAAACTAATGATTTGTCATTCCTCCAAATTGCCTCATTCCTAATTATTTTAAAGTACTTTGCACTTTCTTTAACATGACGTTTTCTGAATTAAGAACATTTCAAAACAGATGCTTGAGCTAAAAACATCTGATATTAGAAACCTAGCTATTTTTTTTCCTTCAGCACTAGACTGCTGTCTTATGGGAACCAAGTTTATATGTATCATCTGGCTGCAGAATGTTGCTTCAGGGCTGAAGCACTGGAAGCATTTAACAATATTTTTTTGACTCTCTACTAGAAAACTTCAAGAGAATTCCAGGACTTCAGAACTTCCTGGATTGCCCACAAAAGTTATCAGAAATATGTAAGACACAAAAGTCTATTTTTAAAAACATCCAAGATATTTGCTCTAAAGAAAACATCTTTATAAAAACCTGTTCTGTAATGCATATTGGTTATTCTGAACTGCCTGTAAATGCTGCCGCTTTTAGGACAGACCCTCAGTAGAGCTTTTTTTTATTGCCTTACAATATCACAAATTGCCTTTTCAGTATTAAATGCAAAATTGTTTTCCCTCTAACAAATTTCAATTGTTGACAGTTACACTATTTATATTCTTCACAGAATAAACAAAGCAGTTGTGACTTGTGTTTGTAAATGGTTTCACATGTATTTTTGGAGGTCAGCTGGAAGTTCAGAATCACATTTCATAAGCAATATAAGCAACAAAATTAATTCTGGTAATTAAATGTATCTGCATACTTGAAGAACAGGGAGATGGCAAAAAGAGACTTCTATGCCCCAGAAAATGTAATGTAACTGGAAATGTCAAGATTATTAGGGAACTAATGGAAATCCCAATAAAAACACCCATAGGCCACAGTACCATTATGCTAAACTTTGAAATTCAATGTCAAAAGGTCAATAATTCATATCTTTTTTTCCTTTAACTTAAACCATATTTTCTCACCCAGTTGGAAGTAGGACCAGAGTCCATTCCTATAAGCTGATTGCTACAAATCCAGTTTGGAACTCAAGCAGAGCACATAGGTCTGCTGTTTGCAAAATGTGTAAGATCACTCCATGAAAAGAAACAGACCGAAGAGTTCTGGTAACTGCCTGACACATTAATTTATAAGATTCATGATTTTTATATAAAGGTAGGATTAGCATAGTGTATAAGAATTCCAACTGCTGACAGAACTTTTACAAAAAAAAAAATTCAATAAATTGGAAAAAAACCCCTGTAACATTTCCCCTACCCTGTGGTGGGGTTTTCCCCCCTTAAAATGCTCCATATCTTTCTGTGCTGGTAAAAAGGTAAACCAGCAGGAGAAATTAAACCAACTATAAAGATTACAACTCAGAGTTAAAATATACTTTAAAAATTCACAAAAATACAATGATAGAGAGAAAAAACTGGGTTTAACCCACAAAAAAAAATGGATCTATAACACAGTACCCTGAGGCATGTACAGAATAGTGCTCGTTAGCCCCTGTGCTGAGCACCACATGGCCCCCTGAGTCCAAAATAAAAGGAAAGGAAAACCTGTTGGTGAGGATGATGGTTGCAGTCTGGTCAAGAGTGGCCGTTACAGTCCTGTTGATGTTCTGGTCCTCCTCTGAATCTGAAGAGTGATACCAGAAGTCCCAAAATCCAAAGATTATATATGCTCAGGTTCAGGTGGGAATGCCCAGTACCTCCCCCAGGGTGCAGAGTTTCACAATGGGTGATTCAGCTCTGTGAATCAGGGGATATTTTTGGAATGTTTGATGACCCATTAGTAGATATGACCCCTCAGGCTGGGTGGAAAGGTGCTAATGCCTCCCTGGAGGGGGGTTATCACACCTGAGTCATTGGCGCGTGTAAGGATCAAAATTCAGCTTCCAGCAGCAAAGAGAAAAGCAAACAGTAAGCTTTGGTCAACAGAGTCTGAGACAAAATCCCATCACTAAGGACAAGGCCTGTTGATGTTCAGTCATGCTGATTAGTGGTCTCAGGCTCCAAGTTAAAGATGGATTTTAGGATGAATATTATCAATGTATGTTAAAACCTTTTGTTTTCTTCCCCCCATATACAATCGCTGGTATAGGAAATATTAACTAATTGTGCAACCTAGCCAAAACATGTATAATCCCCTAGTTAACATATGATACCATAATCCATCCTCCTTATTAACATATCCTGGCCCCTAAACCTTGAAATTGCATGTCACAGTTCAATAAACCATTCCAGTTTTTACCTCTATATCTGGGATCGATAGCTTTTTTAGACTCTTACAGGTGTGAAGACAGGAACACCTATCTATCTCCCAGCATTCTTTAACACCCAGCTTGCAGCCTGAGGGGTCAGGTGTGCTCTGGACAGCTGCTGCAAATGATCTATTATTAACAGTTCATCAGAAATTACAAAGAGGGTATAGAATACACAGTTTTGGTTACACCCACACAGTGATAAGCTGGTCTTGGCCACTGTAACTAGGACACTTTCATCACAGCATCTTTACAAGCAAAGGCTTCTCCCCAGTCTATCACATACCTTTATTCTCCTGGTGGAGAACAATTCCAGAAGCAGGACTTGTAACTAATGTGGTGCAAGCTCAAATAAGAAACTGAAAATCATGTTCTGATTTTCCCAGACTTCCATTTACTTGCTTGTCCTTAATTAGTCTCCACTTCTCAGCTCTTTGAACCAGGTACAAAATATTTTTTAAAGAAAACCTTGGTAAGATTTCAACCTGGTCTCTTGAGAGGTGTCCCTGCCCATGGCAGATGCTGGAATGAAATGATCTTTAAGGTCCCTTCCAATCCAAACCATTCTATGATTCTATGAATACATACCAATTTGGTCTGATAGATATGAACACATTAAAGATTTAGATATAAGTAATCAGACTCCCAATGTAGTTTGTGCATTTCTTCTACTTGCTACTTCTCCATTGTTTTAAGCAGAATTAGGTTCACATTCTCAGAGGCACAGCAAGCAAAGCCCCAAGGCTCAAGTCACGTGCCTTAAGACAAGAACATAGTTGCAGACTTAAGTGAATGCAGCCTCCCATTAATAAAAGATCTTCCAAAGCTTGTACACTACATCTTCACTCCAACACAAAAACTAACAGAAATCCACAGTAACTTCTGGTGGTCATCAAAATTCAAAATTCCCATGATGAAATATATGTTATAAAAGATATCTGAGCAAACACTGGGCAAAGTACACATAGAAAATAGTTGAGTGTGAAATAGACCTTCATTAGGATAGCTGTATTTTTATATTTATTTTCCACAAAAAGGAGATATTTTACCTTGTTACTCTTGTAAATTCACTAAAATTTAGAGCTTTGACTATCAAACCCATTTTACAGTGCAGCTTATCCAATTAATAAAAACAATCCTGTGAATGCACTGAACAAAGAATCAGTTTCTAATGCTCCCTACAGGTGTAGCTCAAATCCAGGGCTGCTACAGCATGGCAATTGTTAGTGTTTTAAGCACTTTCCCAGTTAGATCTGCTATCATCAGTAACCTGATACAATGGTGAACAAAGTAGTGGCCCTTAGGAGTCTATCAATGCCATGGCATGCTATATTAAAAAAAAAAAAAAAAAAAGAAAATTGAAAAGAAAATTAAAAAACCCAACACACACGCTGCACAGCATAAGATGGGGTTAACAGAAATGTAAAATGTATGAAAAAATTATGTAACTTTAGAAGAGTCCATATAAACAATTGAGAAATTACTTGCTGAAGGAATTTCACAGATTCAGAACATGAAGGTATGCAAGAAATCTTGGCTTTTGTGCAAAAGCCACAAATACAGTGAAATTAGTCAAACATTCATTACAAATTATCTTTGTTCTGCTTCACACAGCATAGCTAAGACTTTGAATTATGTTAGGAAAAAACCAGATGGCCGCAATGCCCTGAAAAGCTCAATTCCTCGTGAACACCTCCTGCAATAGTTCAAATTTAGAATGCTATCTCAAGGTTGCTCCTTACAGACTAGAACTGAAATCAATGAAATCATCAGCACTTGAATCATGATGGTCTGTTCTGAGTAAGCAGAGGCTCTTTGCCAACAGCTCAGATGAAGAGAAGCTCATAGCAGGTCATGGATGTGGCCTCTCATCACTCTGACAAAATTTCCAAGCTAATTTACTCTATTCCCAACTGTTTTGCAGATACTTTAAAAGCATACATGGTTTATATACTCACATTTGAAATTAAGGCAAGGCTTCTGGACAAGAACATTGTCTTAAAGCATAGGCAGCTGCCTATGGCTCCAGACTGTTCTCTGTGGAGCGGCCAATACAGTGCTGAAAGCAGCTGGTGTTATATCCTCAGTGAGATACCTTTACTACTTTGCTTAGAAGTAGCATCTCCGCTTCATGAAATTACAGGTCACCCATTTCATTCTCAATTTACTCTGCTGCCCTCAAAGCTCATTACTGCAAACTAGAGAAAAGAAAAAAGTGTTTTACAGATATTAGCGACACTATGTCTGGGTGTTCTGATTGGAACATCATATACCATAACAAAGAGGCCAAGTGAATAGACAAGGGAGAATTCCCATCTCTTGGAATTACTATTCCTATAGCAAAAATAAAATAGGGGGATTTTTAAATTATTTATTTACAGCAAATTAAAACATGTATGAAACAGCAATCATATTGAAAGCTGAGTACACTAATGAAAGCAGATGAAACAGAAAAATTTCATCTGTCATCCAGACATATGACAAAGATCCTTGCACTTATTAATCTATGTTCTAATGCAATGATGTGCATAAACTGTGCAAATATTAGAACACTTGAGAACAAGGCACATTTGGTAAAATCAAGCTAAGAAAGGTATCTGAGGAACTTGTAGGATCTGAAAAAGAGTCTTCTTTTAATTAGGAAATTTTACATGGAAATTAAATAAAAATCTGTTTTTCTAAGTAACTGGAAGTGGACAGTATAAAAAAGGAAAGCAGAATCTACAGTTCAACACTAATATATATGCCTGCTGTCCTTATGTCCTACCAGGACATAAAACTAAGAGCTGTTCTGCTTTCAAAATGTGCTAACCAGTAATCCAAAGAAGTATAATAATATCTAGGTGAAAAACAAACAAAAAACCTCAATGCCACTCATACCAGCCATCCATTCTATTTTGAGTATTCTGGCAAAGATTATGTTGTTGCTGCCACAGACCTGTTACTCAGTTGCTCCTTTACTGCTCAAGAAGTCCAAGATTCCTTTTCTAAATTCCTACTTGAAGCATTGTGATGTATCAGGAGCTATCAGGTAGCCAGTTTAAAGTACAACATCCAGAGGCAGGCTGTAGACTCCCTAGATAAATATCATAGCTACTTTGGAAATCTCATGTCATCACTTTAACAGTCCAGCTTAATCTAAACACCTGGAGAGAGGTACCTAGAGTGATGCCACTGGTGCAGAAGACATGGTTTGCAGACCTGGAAGAAGAAAGTGATGGACAGGGTGTTGAAGAACAGGGCATTAAATCCCCTGTTACAAAACGCAGTGTTCAAGAGAAGAGGGCGTTAGTGGGTAGAATAGTAAGGGTCAGGGGAGAATTCCAGTAATTGAGACAAGATTTCCAAATTATGTGAATGCAGACAACAAACATAAATTTCTACTTCTGCATACATTTCCACATGGTAACAGTTCTTTCCATGTTTTAGCTGTGCACTAGAAGATTGAGAGTTCAGACCAGAGAAGGCATATAGGCAATAATGCAAGTGCAGGGACCCAGAAAAATGCTTAGTGGACTTCAGTGTGAAAGAGAAGAGCAGACACCATGGCATCAAAAAATGTTTTTTAGATAATGTTCATAGAGTAAAATGACAGAAAACAGGACAGCCAACTTAAGTCCAGCTAAATTATGGAAGAGTTTCAATTCAGAAATTACCAACTAGCCAATTTTATATTCCAATTTCAGATTAATTTAATTCTAACCTTCATGATTATTATTGAAACTTAGCTAGATGACAGATAGAGGCAAGTTCCAGCCAGCTAATATTAAATTCCTGTACTTACACTTTGGTAATTGGCATGCACAAACCATCCTATATTTAAGACTTAGAAGGTATTTATCAAGTTACATCATATGGCATTGAAACAACACACGGGTGGTTACACAATTACAGAATATTCTGAGCTGGAAGTGACCCACAAGGATCAAAGTCTGACTCCTGACCTTGGACAGAATAGCCCCAAGAATTACACCAGATGCCTCAGTGCATTGTCCAAATGTTTCTTGAGCTCTATCAGGCTTGGTGCTGTGACAACCACCCTGGGGAGCCTGTTCTAGTCCCCAACTACCCTCTGGGTGAAAAACTTTTTCCTAGCATCTAATAATAAACAAATGCAGCAAATACCTTCCCTTGTACCCAGTATTCCATTATTAAAATGAAAGAATTGTGTTTGCAATAAACTTCTGTATTTAGCACAGGGAAACCAAGTTAGTAGGTCTGAATGAAATACTGACTTGATAAAATCTTATAAGGAAAAGACAAAGTGCTGCAACAATCAGAGCTGCACGCAACAAAATGTGGTAAACCCCTAAGTTACACAATGAAAAAGGATGGTACTCAAAGCATAAGAAACAGTATATTTTTCTCCTATATTTTCTGTGAAAAATGCCTTCCACTGTTCTTAACTTCTCCTTCACAAGCATCCAGGTGATTATTAATTTTTCATTTATACTTTGCACAAGCCATTACAACACGGAACATATTTTCTTTTCCACAGAGCTCGGATATGCTCATTCAGTTGGGGTCCCATGAATTGCAAGGCACCCAGGAAGCCAGGCATTTCCAGGAACGAGGCGCTGCTAATATGATCCCAATCCCTGTAGCTGGTGCATCCCAGGTGTCAGCTCTCCACAGGCTCCAGCAGTGTGTACAACACACTCAGTGCTGAGAAACAGCAGCAGGAAGGAAATACCACAAAAAAGCCTGCTCCAAATAAATTCCTCCAATGAATAATGTTGCCTCACTGGTTAAGGATGAATTACAGAATTAAAGATGACATCAGGAGGGAACAAAAAAGACTTTAAAAAAAACCCCCACAACATTAAATGTGCTTAACTTTCTGCACTTGCAGCCAAGAAAAACTAATTTTAGGTGCTCACAGCAGAGCTTTGATCAGATGTTGAATTCCCAGGTCTTTCAGTGCTGTGTGCTACTCCCTTCCCTCTCTTTTAATCCAGTTGAGACAGGAAAAATCCTTTTCCAAAGCATCAGATATGTGTGCCTGTAAATTACCTTGTAGGTGCCATACTGGGCAAAGAGGCCAAGAGGTAAAAGTCTACAATTAGCAAATCAGGTCATAATATACAGATGTTAATGCTGATCTTCTCTCGACCGTAGTTCCTCTGTCTGGAGACGGTATTTATTGAGTGGCCTATGATAGAGTAACACAAATCTGTGCAGCAAAGAGACTTCTCATTAATATTATATAATTGCAATTGAGCTTATTATCTCCTGCTACAGAAATCATACTAGATTCTAAAAGATAAATCCAACTCTAGTTTACTAAATGTATTTTGCTACCTTAATACTAATAACAGTAACTTGCTTCACACTTTGCTACTTTATATTGGTTATTGCTTTTTGCTATT
>JAWWEV010000134.1:5518483-5574786 GCA_035583235.1 Hafferia zeledoni
TTTGTCCTCTGCTTGGAGCATCTCTCCAGGGGGCTGAGGCATCTCCCTCAACCCATCAGGCCTTATCAGCTCATCACCCCACAACTGCACCCGGTGACTATGGTCACACAAACTACACAACATCCGAATTAGAGCTTTACAATATCATGTGCTCTTATATTATGGGAGTCATCCAGTATCTGTGGAGGCAACTTGTGAGCTAATTGTTTTATGAATACTTAAATTTTAATATACAACACAATTACTAGAATTAAAAGCAAAATTATTAAGATCAATAATACAATAACAGGGTGAAGCATTTTGTTGAGAATTTCAGTAGCTATTTGTAGCAGTCCAGCAGCAATAGACCAGCTGAACAGGATGTCTCACCAGTGGTACTTTTGTTTCTTTAGAGTTTTTGTCCTTTTTCTTGGGCCTGTTTTGGCATCATGTTGTAACAGTCTCTTTACTTGAGTGAGGTTCATACCAATGGGGGTAGTCTGTAGATGTACTAATTGGTAAGATAGGACAGGAGCAGCCTTAAAATAGCTTCTTATAAGGAAAAAGAAGAAAAAAGGTTACAAACAGTAAGTTACACGAAGTTTTCATTCAAGTGCATCTTTTACCAATGTAAAATAAGCACTGTTGTTAAAGCCTTAGTTAGCATGAATTCTAAAATTACAAATATTTTTGGTTAGTCTCAAGACCAATGTCTTGGGCATAAAATAAGCTTTTGTGGGTTTTGCACAATGCATGTATGAACTTTAGGTTTTTTAGATTATCATGCACAGCAGAAATCATATCAATGTTACAGTCAATGACAATGCTTCTTGTGGGCACTTAAGGTTTGTTCACACCCGTTCTTCTGCTCCATGTTTAGTTCACTTGATGCCCATGCAAACGGGAAAAAAAAAACAAAAAACAAACAAACCTGCTTGGTCGCAAAGTGACCTGGTGGGTTTATTAAAAGGATGGCAAAATCCACCGAGTACTAATTCAGTGGATTTTTCCAGAACAATCTTTAGCTTCCCAGGCATAGAGGTTTTTAGGGGTAACTAGAACCATTGGAACTACCCCAACTTGAGGCATTTTCACAGAAACAGGCTGTCCAGCCTGGAACCCTTTAGGGTATTTCTCGGGTTCACTTCAGGGTTTTGGAGTGATGGCATTAGCATTAGTGCAAAAGGCTTTTACTTTTGGACAGCTATCTCCACTCCACCTGTTGTTTAGCTGGTGGATGGCATTAGCCAATCGCTGATGTCATCCAGGTTTATGGGTTTCAGCGAATCGTTTAATTAGCCCATTAGTACGCTCTACAATACCATTGGCTTGAGGGTAGTAAGGAGTATGGAATACCCAACGAATTCCTTCTTCTTTTGCCCAATTTTGCACTACTGCAGCTGTAAAGTGGGTCCCATTATCACTCTGAATTTCTTGAGGAAGGGGGAGCATGCTAAACCACTCCTTTAGACCCTTTACAGTGTTTTCTCCGGTTGCAGAGGCAAATCCAGTTGCTACTGTGAGACCTGAAATGACTTCTACTCCCACTAAGAAGTATTTTTGCCCACCTGATGGCCGCAGTGGACCTACATAATCAGTTTGCCAGGTGGCCCACAGTGTCTTTTTATCCTTGATGTGCAGAGGGGGAGCTTTGCTCAGATGTTCTGTGTTAAGTCTCCATCTGCACTGGGAACAGGTGGTTACTACTTGCTCACACAGTTTAATAGATATAGGCCAACTTCTAGCAATGCTTTCTCGGTATAGGTCTGCTCGTCCTGTGTGGCCTCGCTTTACATGCAGCCACTCAAGCAAGCGTTCCCATTCTTGGCCATTGTTTACAAGTTCAATTTTCCAAAGTCTGGTGAGACTATCTACTTGTTGGTTAAACTGTGCAGTGATTGAACCTTATCAGCTCATCACCCCACGATAGTCTTGCACATCAGGACTTGTATTTGGGCTTTAAAGTTTCTCCATATTTCTACTGGAAATTGTGGATGTTGTTTACTCTTTGCATAAATGCAACACATAAATAACTTAACACTTTCAGAAATAGTATCTACATCCATGATATGCAATCTGTATTGCTGGGTCTTTACAGGTTAGCTGTAAAGACCACTCAGATCTTTCTGCTAGGTGTTATGTACTTCCCTCATATTTTAAGTCCCTCCAAGCTCTTAAAAAAAAATTATGCCCCAAAGCTGACTGCAAGAAGAGTTCTAACATCAATTTCACTCTAATCTTGCATTTCTTTTCCCAAAGCTCAACATTTGTTTGTTTATTGTCTCTCCTTCCAAATATATACAAGAACTAGAATAATCTCTAAAACACAGGTTGTCTCATGAAAAACAAATAAAAAGTTAGTTTCCACAACTATCCAAAAGAAGCCAGAAATGCTTCCTTTATGCTCAAAATCAAGATTGAAGGGGGGTGGGAGAGTATAGCAGTGCTCACTATTGAGAGCACAGAGTAACACTTGAGGAATTATTTTGAGTTTCTACAGGGCAGACACTGGAGTTACATGAACCCTTTCAATTTGTCCAGCTCTCTGTTTTGCCTTCATCTCCATCATGACAGCAACTTTTTAGTAAAGTCCTTGCTAATTGCCATCTTCTCATTAAGCTACAATAAGTTCCTTAATGGGAAGTGAGACGTGAGTGTTTTTAATTATACTCTGGCCAGTCTCTATTCCATTGGTTCTTCATGCTAATTGTATTTATCTTCTTGATACTGCTGTACTTACATGGCTAAACAATATTTCACAACTGATTCCATTTTGCTTCTTAAGATATGAAACAACCTAGTTTCTGGTAATTCTTTCCCTTGCAGGAGGGCATAGAATTTAAACAACTTCCTGGGTCTTCTAATATGGCAGACAATAGTATTATATCTATCACCTCATTAATAAATCTACCCTATACCCAGGACTTAGCTTTTCTAAGCTCATTGATTCCTTGCTATTAACTTTTCTGTCCTGAAGTTCAACCAGTTGAGAAGACTTGAAGAAATCTTTCTCTCACTTAATCTCATCACCACTCATCTGTTTCAGTGAATCCTTACACAGAAATCAAATTGAGTCACATACGAATGACTTAGACCCAAGTTATCTTCCATGATCAGCTCTTCCATGCTGTCCTCTCTACTTAAAATAATCAACTATAACCTTTGTCTCAGTGATTACCTATTGGAGGAATGTCAAAAACATGGCTTTGAAATTAGTACTGTTACATTTTGTGGTGATGCAGAAACCTGGGGGACAGCAATGTCTCTTGATTAAATGCAAGTATGAAACAGACTTTTTTCTCCTCAAAATTCTTTCACTACTGCCTAGTAGGCATCCAGAGGTCAGGCTGGAAATGCTGATGCTTCAAAGCCAGCAACCTTTTGATTCCATCCATAGAAGAGCAGAAACTGGAAAGCTATATGAAATGTATACTTTTCATGGTTTAAATGCTACAGTATGGTTCTCAAAATATTTAAACAAGAAGGGAAATAAATCTCTGAAGTAGAAATCTAATAAACATTCACATATGCATTTTGCTCATCTCTGAATGTGGTGGCAGTTTAGTTATTCCCTTATTTATGCAGGGACAAAGATCGGGAAAGATCATCAGTGAAAACTATTTGGCTGCCTGTTAACCTTCTTTACTCCTGGTTGTTTAACATTTATTTTTAAAGTTATAACAAATGATTCTTTTCTGTTTAGTAGGAAAGTAGGATGACAGATTGTGGGAAGGAAAATGTGAGCTGTATGGAAAGAGAGCAAGAAAAGGAGAGTGAATAATCCAACAAACCTGTTAATAGCAACTGGAGAGCAGAAAATGAAAAACGGCCTCTCTCAGCCCACCCCACCACGTCCAAGTAGTGATATCCTACACAGAACTTAATCCTGATAAATTATTACAACAGCAGCAATTCTCCCCACCTCAGGAAAGTCAATTTATAGCAAATAGTTGTAACACTTTATAACATTCATAGAACATGAATGAAACACCAAATATTAATCCAGAAGGACAATAGGGTACCTTTTCTGAATCTAAGTATAAGGATCCTGCAGGAAGCAAAGCAAGACTCTTAAAATATGCTACAGCAGAAAAAAAGTACTGTAGCTGGCCCTTTGTCATCATTGACACTCAAAGGGAAGGCATACAATCCCACTTGAAAAATAACTCCAACAGGCCTTATGCATCTCAAAGAATCACCACAAAAATATGGGATGGTCTTTAGGAAAAAAATTATTTTAACGGTTTTAATCTCTGTGTCTCTGATGATCACCAATTTTTTTCTTCATTTCTTACCAGGGAAGATTTGAAATGGCAAGGTTATGAAGCAGCAATGCCTCTCAGATTCAAAAGAAAACTAATCCAGCATCTCTTTTGTTCCTTTCACTCAATCCTCTAAACTTTCTACTGCCCTCAACTCCATCAAAAACTGGAGAAATTGAAATCTTTTTAGATCCAGCATGCCAGTAAAATTACGCAGGACCAGAGAAATCACATCTTTTAACAACCCATGGAGTGGTTACAGCCAAAAAGGATAGAAAAGGAATAAACCTATAAACATACAAGCCTAGCTTCAACACAATGAAATATTTAAATACAGAAAAAAAAAAAAAAAACAAAAACAAAATTAAGGACAGAGCACATTTAAAACAGAAAAGTATTTGAGAAATTTAATCAAATACAACATTGGTCTACTAAAAATAGGTGGTAAGACAGATCTTTATTTGGCAATCTAATCAAACCTCTAGATAACGAGAGCACAGGACAAGTTCAAAGCTGAAAAACATGGAAGATTGCAGAAATAGAAAAGTAAAAGAAGAAATGCTTAGAATGGACATGTCACTTAGCTCTCCTGCTCAATAATCATGAACAAAATTTGAAAATTAAATTTCTCAAAGTGAAAGATATCGATTTCATATTTATTGACAATTATCATCTGGTTTCAAACAAGAACTTGCTAATGACTGAAAAATAGAAAGAATTTTCATTTGGTGGGTCAACACTAAAAATAAAAAGTGGGCCAGTCCAAGAACCTGATACTACAATGCTAGAAATGTCTTGAAAGTAACTGGTATCAAATTAAATTAGGAAAAATAAAAAAAAAAAAAATTAATAGACTGGGAGTCAGCCATCTGGAGACAGAAGAAGAAGTTACCTGATTGCAGTTAGGGTAGGACACAGACAAGACAGAAGGATGGTTTGAGAACTCTGTTGTAGTTTGGTTTCCTCATAAGCAACTTAGAGTTTCTTATCAGCCTTTAGAATTCTATAAAGCCAGACTTCCAAAAGCTCAAAGGCCAGGATAGGAAGATGGTCTTCCATCATACTCAACTATTTCTGCAAAGCTACTGAGTTCACCTCAGTGCAAAGATGGATAACTGTGCCACTTCCACCACTGCACATAACACTTTCTCTCTATCAGTACTAATACAATGAAGTAAGAACGTGCTCACCAAGCAAACAAACTGCAGTACTATCTTCCCTTGCAAATGAAATTAAATGGACTTTTTCTCCACTTGAAGTTTCTGACTTCTTGCCTGCTTTTACCGCTCAGGGCTTAAAAATGCCTGGCATGGTTTTTAGATTAGATACCCAGCACCTATCCATGCTAAGCCAAATCCTGCCCTGATTTAAACCCCAGGCAACCCTAAATGAAAAAAATACAGAGGCCCTTTAAAATTCCCCCAAGACATACCTTGCTATGCAGTTAGTGGCCCTTGCCCCAAAACCAAAGGCAAACTATATTACAACAGTGGAAATGTTTGCCTGTCATGTCCCCAGAAGATACATCACCATTTTTTGTTTTTCTCCCATCAGCCTACTTCCTTCAGGGAATATTTGCTCCCACCCATTGAACACCACCATCTGATACCACATTTTCTATTTTACTGTTCTTCAGCTTTCATTTGATCTGAAAAGAGATGAAGTGAAACGCTTGCTACTAAAAGATTTCACTTTGAGTAAAATCATATGTTTCCCCTTGTTGCTCATATTCATACATGGTGCATTAAAACTGAATCCCGTAAGTTTTCATTATTCAGGCATTTAATCATATGGAAAATGTGGTAATTTAATTAAAACAAGCAACATAGGTTAGTTATCCCAAGGGATAAAAACTGAGAAAAAAATGACCTAATTCATCAAGTTTCCATTTTGAAAATGTATTAATATCAAACCACAAGAGCACAGTAAGAAAAAAAATTAAAAATAAGAAAAAAACCCCCACACTGTTCATTTGCAAAGCAGTAATCCAACACTGAGACAATTTCAACTTAGGAAGCCAAAACTTACACTGCTCTGTCTCATGTCTGCAGTGGGTGTTTGTCAGAACATAACACAAGCAGTAATTACTTGCTGTACTACAGAAAAGTCTGGATTTATTTTTTCACACAAGACAGGGAAGACATAGTGTTACTAGGTTAGACATCACTACTAAAGATGGCACTTGTCAGATGTTCATGAAAGGTTTTCAGTCTTTCTTGCTGTATAGTGTGGTGTTAATTCTTCACAAAACATGTCATGTACGTGGCACTCGACTTCAAAATGATTTATCAGCCTGGTATTGGGAGGAGGGAGTGTAGGGGAGAGGCAGATTCATACACACAGATGTTTGCCATTCTCTCTAAATTCCATGATACACCCACTAAGCCAACCTTTTGTTTTTACATATTATTAAATAGTTGCTCTTCTCTGACTGAATAGTCTTTTCCTGCCCCTCCCTCTCACAAATCCCTCAAACCACAACCTTAATTCCAAAACCTTTATTATTAGAATTTGTCCAAAACACCCCTCAGGCAGACTTCCATCAGTTATCAGCATCTAGAAGGCCTCAGAGGTGCATATGAAGAGGGACTGCCAGGTTAGATTTATTTTATGTAATAAAATCTGTTACTACGTGCAGTGTCAACACCAAGCGTCTATATAGCCATTTGCTCTTCTGTAATTCTGCATTTTTTTATTTAATGTGGCTTGATCCTACATTTTCTCTCTTTCTAAAACTCCAGCAGAAATTATCAAAACATACAAGCCTGCATTTTTCTATACATGATAGAAAAAACAGGAAAGTATAGGCACACTACTCATCTGGCCTATGTCTGCACAGTTTCAGTGACATTTCCATAGTTTATATGCACTGTTGTAAAATACATCAACATATTATAAACAAAAATACTCAGCTTCCCACACATTTTCTATAAACATTGAGCAATATTTAATCCCTTCGTTTCCAGCATGTTCACATTTTCCAATGTCTTTAGTTCACGCAGGGCATTCAAAGAAAATACCAAATATTAAAAATAAATATTTTCACAGTATGTTCTGCATTTTAAAAACAAGCATATGTTTTTGCTCCAGGGCTGCTGCTTTTTTATTTTCACAGGTTAAGCATCAATCTGTTAACACAAGAATGCATATCTTAATTTGATGAGAAAGCACATATAATCCAACTCTACCTTTGAGTAAAGATGACCATCCCAAGTCCTAAGAACCTGATCAGAGTCATGTAACAATCCCCACAGAAGGTCAAAATATTTGAACAGCCACAGGGTTAAAGAGTTAGACCTATTAATAGAGTCTGCACACCTGAACCTTGTCAGGTAACTGGGGGACTCCTTCAACTTTAATTTAACCAGAATAAGGATAAATGGGAAATTTCTAAGACATATTTGCATTTCGTGCTTTCCTTTTAACAATCTGCATATCCTTTACATGAGTTACTTAATGCTGTGGGTTTAGGCTCTTTCATAACAATAAATCAAGGGAAAACAGATAATAAACAATGACCAAAAAACAAGCAACATAAAACTTATTGATACCTACGTGCATCTAATACTGGAAAAAAAAAATCTGAAAAGCATTTTCCCCACATTCCTTACAGGGAGGGGAGGAAAGCAGCTTGGCATCTTTTATTATTCATTATTCACTGTTGTGTGAAAAGCTAAATCAAAACACCACTTCAAATTTAATTCTGTTCAAGTGAAAGAGCTTTGTAGAAATACAGCACTTGCAGAAGAATCCCTGGCTCCAGCCCTCACACACTGCACTCTGCATTCAGCACCAGGAGAACCCAGCTAAGGCTATGGGATAACAGACTGCAAGCAGCCTACAATTATACGTGTTTACTTTTCAGAGCATTTATCATCAGACACATAGCACTAGAAAGATGTGTTTTGCCTACCAGTAATCTTTTACATAGTATGAATTATTTTGGCAAGTATCCAATCCATCAAGATAGCAAACTTCCATCAGCTGGTCACAAGAGTGGAATTCACCTGACTTGGCAGCTGTGCTCTAGAGGAGCATTACTGGGTACAAATGACCATGTAACACAGGCTAACACTTATTTACACTGAGGGACTGGTGCAGAATTTAAACTATGTAAGATATCGCCCTGCCTATTTTGACTCGTTACTACTTCTGGTTTAGGGGTATTTTTTCCCTCCAGGTCTTGAAAAATTTACACAATGGAAAATTCTACCCCATTTCTATACTCATTATATTGCAAAATTCCCAACCAACTGATCACCACCAGAGAGCTGTTATTCATCACTGACAACTCATACAATCAGTTCAGCATGATTTCCTTTTAAAGTATGCTAAGCTTGTTGTGCTTTCATCTGGAACAATTTTTGAGATAAAAAACACTGATAAATTCTCACCTTTTTTTCTGGAGAACACAACATGTTTTGCCTGAGGCAAACTGCTACTCAGTAGTCAGCCAAAAGAATGCAACACGCCATAAAATTTTTAAGTGCTAAATCCTGAAAACTGTTTATGCTCCAGAGTGCTGAAAATGCAGCAAATGAGGTAAATAGTACCACAAGCACCATCTCGTTGGAAGCATCCTATTGCCCAAACATTGTCAAACATTAAGCTGATCTCCCCAAAAGGTTTGGGCTGTTATCTGCTAAATTGTAAATATGACAATTACTGTATTAAAAAAGCATTTCAGAGTCTGTCCCACATTGATTTACAGGCCAAGTTCAAAATATTTAAAGTGAGGCAAGTAATTAAACTTAACAATTTAAAAAAAAATAATTTCTTAGCATTTGAGAGGACTTATTATATCAGCTACTCAGAATTTAATGGTTAGATTACTAAATAAGTAGCAAGCAGATGACACTCTTTCACTTTTCAGACAACAGTCTGTCTTATCCAAGCACTAGGGAGGTAGAAGAGGAATTTTTCATTCTCCAGTGCTGGCAGTAGCAAAGTTGTTAGCAGTATGGCCCTCTTTTCCCAGCTGACAAGAAAAAAAGCAACTGAGAGAAGATAAAGAAGGAAGAAGGGTAACACACGGCATAATGCAGGGGCATTATGAGACTGACCACAAGGTTATGAAAACGTGAGAGCTGTGATACAGCAATCAACCATCAAACACTTCAGAAACACAGAATATTGATGGAAGAACTACATTTTCATGAGCATACATCAGGCACAAGTAAAAACATGTTTATGGAAAAAAATATAACAGGTTGTGGCATAAAATAACAAACAAAAAAATTTAATAGTCAGAATTTCCATCCTTTCTTCTCTTTCTTCCAAAGAATCACAGAATATGCTGAATTGGAAGGGATGCACCCAACTCCTGGCCCTGCACAAGCCCAGCCCCAAGAGTTACACCATGTGCCTGAGAGCATTGTCCGGAGACTTCCTGAACTCTGTCAGGCTTGGTAATGTAACCACTTCCCTGGGGAGCCTGTTTCAATGTCCAACCACCCTCTGGGGGAAGAACTTCTTTCTAATATTCAACCTAAACCTCCTCTGACACAACTTCATGCCATTCCCTCAGGTCCTGTCACTAGTCGCCACGGAGAAGAAATCAGTGTCTGCCCCTCCCCTTCCACATACATGTGCACACATATAATGTCTTCAAAGTTCTGATTCTCTTCCTTTGTGGAAAGACACTTTTGTTATTAAATCCTCTCTCTTCTCCAAGCCTAAGGCTGGAATTGCAGGTTTCTGCTCTGGAGTCCACAGTTCTGGTGCAGAACTGCTGCATCCCTCATATGATTTCATCAGCAGAGGAGGATCTGGTCCATACCCTATCTCTTTCCAATTCCTTACCATGTTCTGGACCTTTTGCCTAGTTCTGCCTCACATCTTCAGATACTGTGGATGTACAGAAGGAAGAAATCTGCACTATAAACACAGACATTGTTTATACTGTTCAATCATTTAAATGAGAACTGCCATCAGGCTCTGTTGAGCTTTCCTTTCATTTTTGCAGATCAATTTTACAGTAACATGTAGTGGCCATCTCATGTTTGAAGTAATTTTATCAAATAATCCCATCTCTGTTTTCCAATCCTGCAAGTTTCTTGACCATTGTTATTATAAGGACTTTTAAAATGTCATGTCTTTTGTACGGAAATTTACTTCCTGGAAAGGGGTAATTTCTGTTTGGCATCTGGCTGTTTTGCAAGAGAAAAAAAATTACAAAAAGATTTAAAGAGCACTGCAAATTTACAGTAATTACTGTAACAGAATTACTGTGTGCATTCATGTAACTGATGTAGTCTTGAGATGCAATTCAAATTATTCTTAAAATAACATTTAATTTAAAATAAGCAAAAACCTTTGCCTCAGAACATTAGAGTGAAATGAAAATTTCCATTTTCCAATTGAACCATTTTCAAAACTCTTCATCACTGAAGAATTTTAGCTGAAGTCCAGCAGGCTGCTTGGGATGTGAAGAGATTTTATCTTCAGAGTATCAGTGACAATTCAGGTATTATGCACCACCCTTCAGCTGATTTTGCCTTTTTGCCTTCACTTTTTTACTGCCATAAAAAGTAATCAACCCTTTGCTAAGTTCCTCCTCACTGAAAGCTTTCTTAGAAAAGGGAATCCGGGCATGGGTTAAAATTCTGAAAATCACAGGCATGATATTTTTCAAAGAGAGACGAGAGTTACTTTCAGATGCTCTAACAGGAGCATTTCAAGAGTAGAATTAGTAAGGGGTAACTGGGAACCAAACTGGAACCTGCAACTTTGAAAATCAGTCCTAAAGGGATCAGCTTACAATGCTTAACAGGGAAGACAAGCACACATGTATGTACATACACACATCACTACCTGTTGTTTATAGTCCACATATTTTCCAATAGTTTTAGACTCCCACTGAGGTTTTTCCTTAATGACTTATGTCTAGAGGTGGATCATGTGAACAAAATCAGCTACTACCAAGCTCCAACATGAAATGAAAAGTATTCTCATTATTTAATACACAATATGTATCCTTTATTGTAGAATATTCTAACTTCAGCTGTTTACTCATAGCTCTAACACAGGGGAAAGAATATGAAGGTTAAATATAGCACTAAGTGAATTCCCAGTGAAGTGCACTTTCTTTGCTGGAACTGCAGAAATCTGAGAGAAATAAAGATAAAATGGGGAAAATACTTGAAAAGTCTACTCAGAATACCAACAAAATCTCCCTGTCAGTATTGCTTTAGATAAGTAGTCTGCACCATCTTGTTAGGGACAGGTAGGAATCATTTGCAAAGAAGCAGTTACAGTATGTGCTACTCTCCAAGAAGGTTTTAGCCCTGCTGTGACATTTTCAAGGTGGTTTCCTCTGCCCTTCTTGGCAGACAAAGGAGTTCATGTTTTCCAAAAAGCACACAGCACACCTGGTTCAGAGATTCAAGTACTAAAAGAATTCCCAGAATAGCTTCTCTGAACACAGAAGTAGACCATGGTCTGCATAAGGGAGAGCTTAAAATGCAATTAGATTTAGCAGAATGAGAAATATAAAGATAATAAGCTACCAGCATAATTCATCATACTGTATTACCCAAACTTGCTGAGAAAATATGTAATCCAACTGCAGAATAGAAAAATTGTTGTCCAGAATCAGTGCTGACCTACATCTTCAACTGGCCTGTCAGACACAGGGGATTATGTGGGGTGGGGATCATCATAAAAACTGGCTGTCTCTGCCCACATGCTTTTTCATGAGTTGGCTTCGTCTCATCTGGAAGACTTGGGATACTGCCTGGAAAGCAAAGGCAGCTACATTTCACTTTTCAAAGCAGGAGCCATAAAAAGGAATGAACAGCAGTCAAGCACGCAAAGGTCCTAGGTACAAAGTCCCTCATCACCTTTATTTTAGCCCAATCCATTGCACCGCTATACCATATGGACAAAAACTGTGAGAAATCACCAGTACATATTTTTTAATGTCTTTATCATCATGAATTTTTTCCACAAAAGTTAACTCTCCCTACAGAATGCAACCAACAGACTTCAGAAAGAACTTGGGAGACTAGACATGATACATCATTTTCCTGCCTGTGAATCTCACAATGTTATGAAGATATAATACAGACTGACTGATGTATTCAGCTCTTCATAAGCACCTGGGATTTAATGAATCAAATTAAAACAACAGGCTCCTTGTCTTCTCTGTGCATTCAGGCGAGGTACCCAAAATATGCAAAATTATCTCGATATACCAGTAACCTCTTTCAAATAGTATCATAATAATGACAAATGGTTCAGGTAAATGAAAAACATTACTTTTATAAAACAAATTTCAGTTTCTTGAAAGATTTTCCTTTCCTTCTTCCAAAGTACATCAAGGTAAATCCCCTTGTTTCCAAGTCCAATGGACTATTTAGCAATAATCATGTGGCTCACATACCAATTCACCAATGACCATCACTCTGATAAGAAACTAATTTATAAATATGAATATTTTGATTTTGCTGAGATTCAAGGAGCTATTTTTCTTTCTTGCCAAAGATATGTTGAATAGGTGATTTGATCATTAAGCAGATAAGTAAATCTAGCACAAATCAGAGTCAAGGGCTAGTCTCTTCATTTATCCTTTTTTCTCTTGCTCCAAGTACAGCATCATTGTACAACTACCTCAAGATCAGCAGATAATTTTTTTAAATTATATTTTCTATTTTTTTAAAAATAAGCTAATGTTTGCCTACTCATAATTAGACTCTTTCCCAGTAAGCTCTGCTGCAAGTTAAATCATAGCTGGTACCTTCATCACTGATTTCCAGCTGGCATTTTCTTGAACAGCTTAGACAGATAAGTATGAAAAATTAATCTTTTATTATAAACCAGAAGAAAAGAATGTAAAGGTGTCTATCTTGACTTCACTTCTCTATGATGATTCACATTACATCTGCTGCCCTACTCTAACATTGACCTTTAGTGTAAAGGACACTACTTTTATTGCACACGCACAGGATTTATATTTTATATATGCTGCAACAACTGCCTCTGCCAGCTCTTATGGAACCATATATCTGATAGTATCAAACTGCTTTCCTGGCTTCTTTGTGCTTTTAATACCAACTGTGAGACCACTTTCTACTGTAAAGCCCATCTACTCAAGCTAGTAGGTGTCCTAGTTAGAGTGGCTGGGACTAGCTTATCACTGTGTGGGTGTAACCAAAACTGTGTATTCTACACCCCCTATGCCATTTCTGAAGAACTGTTACTAACTGTTGATAGTTGTTAATAATGGATCATCTGCAGCAGCTTCCCAGCGCACCCCTGACCCCTCAGGCTGCAAGCTGGGTGTTAAAGGAGCCTGTGAGATAGGAGGGTGTTTCTGTCTTCACACCAGTGATTCAGCTGTGATAACTCCCCTCTAGGGAATCATTAGTACCTTCACACCCAGCCTGAGGGGTCATATCTACTAATGGTCCATCATAGATTCCAAAAGTACCCCATGACTCACAGAGTTGAATCCCCCACTGTGAAACTCCCCACCCTGGGGGAGGTACTGGGCATTCCCACTTGAACCTGAGCATATATAATCTTTAGGGTGTGGGAGTTCTAGTACCACTCTTCAGATCCAGAAAAGGAGCAGAACCTCAACAGGAGTGTGAGTGCCACTCTTGACCAGGCTACAACCATCATCCTCACCAACAGGTTTTCCTTTCCTTTTGCTTTGGACTCAGGGGCTCAGCACAGGGGCTAATGAACACCATTGTGTTCATGCCCCAGGGTGCTGGATCATACATCTGGGTTTTGTGGGTTAAAACCAATTTTTTTCTCTCTATCATTGTATTTATTGTAATCTTTTTATTGAATTGTAACTCTGACTTGTCATATCTTTTTGAGTTGGTTTAATTTCTCATGCTGGTTTACCTTTAAACCAGCATAGTGGCTAATACCAGAATCAGATTATTTTATACCTTTAGTATCATTCACCCTAAATCTGAGAACAAAGCAAAGAGAAGGTAAGCACACAATTCTCAAAAGCAGCAAAAGAAATATCAACCTTTATAGAGTATCTTAAAAACTTATCCCAGTGACTTTAAATTTCTGGTGTCCATTATTTGATGGACTCTAAAAACCAGTCAAATATGTTCCTGAAGTCCAGGAGGAGAAAGCAAGCATTCTGAAAACTCGGACTGTTAGAGAACAGAGAGGTATCAAGACAGGCTGAGATTTGCCAAAATAGAATTAAAAAAAAAAAAAATTCACCCTGAGTCTTTCAAAATAGCAAGACAAGAACATTACCCATAGACACTACTCGATGCCCTGTGCACTCCATTCCTTACAGGACTGACTGCCTAAAATCAAATAAATAATTTTTGCAGGGATGGTAAAAAAATAAATAAATTTTTTTCATAATGCAACTTTGCTTTATCTATCTTAGAGATGTGTTTATTCAAGTTATTGGCAATGTATTCAAGTTTTTAAGTAAAAAAAAAAAAAAAGAAAGAAAAGAAAAGGGAATCAGGAAGGTCTGGTTGCAGTGACTATTTAGAACTTGCACCTACAGTGAGTGTTCTTCCATGAGAACAATTTTCCAGTTAGCTCTCAAATGCTGCATTCCTCCTACTGTTCATCATCTTTCTGCAAGAGGTTATAAAACTTTTGACTCCAGATTTCTGCAAAATCATTTTGTGTGCCTCCCTAGTGTATGGTACAAAGCCCAAAACGCCTTTGCTTTTCAACGGAGGGGGAAAAATGACAATTGCTTGCAAGCAATTTACCACTTCACTTTATCTTGCACATCTGAAACAGATCACTTTTGTTTCAGAGGCATAAGCACACTTGTGCTGATGCTCTTCTCCTAGAGAAGGCTGCACCTGGAATATGTTTGATGACCTCCTCTACTTGGAATACTGCTGTGTTCTTTAACAGAAGAATCAAAAAGGTCAGTATTGAATCATAACAGGCATGTGCACACACCTACATGCATGACCCACACAAAGTGTAAAATATAATTTAAATAATAATTTCTGTAATAAATCCAATACCTATTTGCAATAATGAAGATACCCATTATGAAATTAAACTTTTGGGGGCTGAAGAAAAGGGTTTATGGCTACCAGAATGCTCTTTTGATAGTATAAGTTGCTGAATTTAACACTTCCTTTTTTCTGATTATTCTGAGGAGACAGAAAGCTGGAGTAACCAATACACCAAATCAAACAGGCCTCCTGATACGAGTTACTATTTTGCATGCAACACATAAACAGTTTCACATTTGCTGTGGGTCTTGAATCTTTTCATCCTTCCTTGTTTTCTGAAGTTTTATGTCTTTCCAAAATAATTTACACTTTAAAAATCAATGCAGATGTCAAGTTACAAAAAACAAGCAATAAAAAAGGAAGTTTTTATATAATTCATATAATTTGAAATCATACTGTGTAAGAAGGTTTCATTCTACCAGGTCTATCCAACACAGCCTCTGAAGAAAACAGCTCTAAATAATTCCCTAACACAGTGCTTACTCTGTTGTGAATGAAGAGCCATTATATCTATTCTGCTGTCAGTTGCAGCAACTGTCCATATTAGGGTACTCTAATGAAGCCTGTCATTAGCATGCTGAGCCACTTCAGTAGCTTCAAACTTTTTTTTCTTTTTGCTATTTGGCAAGTAATTTGCATTTCTATGAACTTCCAGGAGCTAAGCTTGCTGGGCTAGCAAGCCTCTGCTCCTGGGCAAACTCTGGGTGCGCTGCAGCTCACACTGTCACCTTTCAGATCCTTCAAAAGTTTCAGTTACTCACAGTTATGAGAAGTGATGCAATCAAAAGGTTTATCTCTAAATTTTAGTACTTAAGAAAACTACTTTTCAAAACCAGTTTAGCAATCTTTGATGGAACATAATGCTGACTGAGCAAACCCCTACATTCTGAATTCCTACAGAATGTTCACCTATCTCTTATTCCAGCCAAAATGAGCCTCCCAGGAATGATGTTATATATTGTATGAGACCATTTCAGTTGTGACAGACTAGTGCTATAAAGGGGAAAATTAGTAACCCTCTTATTTCACTGTAGCTTTAATATTCCAAAAGCTGTTAAAAGCTGTTTTCTTTGGGGTAACAAAAGCATGGCTGGTGATCAGTTTTGTTCGGGACTTCCACATACAATATGTGTCACCTTCCAGCCCACACATATTCCTCTCCTGGATCTCAGCACAGGTCTCTGGACAAATTCACACCATGGAGGTGACGTTCTTATTCTGGCAAAACAAATGCCAACATTCAGATCACTTCTGGAATTCCCCTAAAGGAGTTGCACCTACATCTTATGGCCTGTGTGTTGCCAAATTTGTGCTCTCCTGGGTAAGTAGAGCACTGTGCTCCAATAGCTTTATTTTATGCGTAGAAATTATTGTATGTGTCCCAACTTTAATACCTCTCTCTCCAATTAGATAAAAAAAATCTCCTCTCCTTTAAACAGAATTAGACAACCAAACATGTCAGAACAGATCCAAGAATTAAACAGTTTATTGCATGTCTTACTGCAGAACGCTGCCTAACCTTTCACTTATCTATTCATTGCAGCTATGGAAGGGGAGAAAAGTTTAAGGAACATCAAGACCAGATAATGCCATTTAAATACCATGATACAACCGCTTTTCTTCTGAAACCATCTGCATGACAGCTTCAAGTTTTTGCAGATTTGCACAATTACAACTGCATCTAAGATTCAGCCCTGTTAATCTAAGTAGAAAGAATGTCCAAACATACCCTGTAAACTGCCAGCTGGGCTTGTTTAACTTGTATTTTATTAAAAGATGTTGAACACACTGAAATGACACTTGATGGACACTGTGCCTTTGATTCTGGATTTAAAACCCAAGAAGGGCAGTATAAGAATACATTAAAGCAAACATGTTTATGAACTATTTGAAAATACAAGCTAAAGATGTGCCTACAAGACAGTCTATGAAATCCTGCACATGTTGACTCTTTGAGGATTAGCACAGATGATAGATAGAAGATAGACGAGAGAAGAGAAATTAAAGCAACTTTAATTTAAAACAGATGTTTGGAAGGTCTCTCCCTATGCCTTTCTTTTTTAAAAAAAATTGTACAGTGAGAGCAACCAGCACAACACGAGGTAAAAAAATTAGAACTATTCAAAACAAATAGCAACAAGAGATGGAAAAGAGTATGAAAAGTTAATGTTTTTATGGGAGGCATGTCTGCTTTCTGACACATGACACATATGTAAGCACAAACACCATAACTACACACACATATCTACATGCAGCAACCTTGTGTGTTATTCTGAAAGCTGTTCGAAACAACCACAAAAGGAACAGCAACATTGCCAGTACCAAAAGGCTAGCATGCCACAAATAAATAAAAAAAACTTAGAAAGCTCCATCTTCAGCTCTCTCCATATATTCAAAATTGACTTTGAAATTTTTATGTTATTTGGAACATCAATTTCTCCATGCTAGGAAAAATGACCAGGACAGACAAAAAATGTTGATTTGTGTGATATGCAAATCTGTTCTTGGGCAAAATCTGTTCTTGTTCATTTTCATAGATCCTGTAAAAGTAATAAAACATCTTGCACTCAGATGGTTTACACATCGTATCCCTGAAAACTCTATTTATCAAAACTGCTTTTTATTTCTCTATTGAAAACTAAAGGACATGCACGTACATGTCTGTATGCACAAAAACAAATCATATCCACAAAATTCTTGCAAGTTTCCATGGAAAACTGTATAACTCTGTAACAACATTAATTGTATTATGGACCTCTGACCAGCATTTTGTTTGCCGACTAGTTCAGCTATTGGTATTACTTTTAATTTTCCAGCTCCTGAAGTAACATTGAACTGCAGCCATTTGGTTCTTCCATTAGGTTTTGAAATGATTCTTCAATCTTCCTGACTTTCGGAGTTTCCATTAGGATAGCACCTGTCTATGACCCAGAGAGGAAAAGTTGTCCTAGCCAGCCTTTATTCCTTGTCAATTACATTTTATGGTTCATTATAATTTGTATGACTGTCTTTCTAAAACCCAGGTAAGTGCCTTGTTCTGCTGGATACTACAGCAGTATCTTTTCAAGAAGTTTATGAAGCAGAAGTAATTGCAGGTGAAGGAAAAATTATGGAGGTATTGCAGGGAGAGCAGCCACCTGTTAATCACATGAGCCTCATGTGAATTTGATGTTCATGGGAAGTTATTCAAAGGAGCCTTGATGTCTCAGTGATCCAGGAGAACAAGATATTGCTGAACCGCTGAAGGTCAGCCAGGAGAGACACAGCAGTTGCCCTGAGCAGTTTTCATCCTACCTTGCTACTTTAGGTACAAATCAGAGTATTACCATTATAGGAAAAACAAGGTCATACCGTCTAATGCAAAGAAAATAATTTTACTTGATGCACAGGGAAAATGTCATACTTTTAAAGTTTTCTGTGAACTCTAGTCTTTCTTTTAAGTTAGGTTTAAAACCCAATCGTAGTACAGGGCACCCTGGGTGTTCCCAGATGACAACCTTTCAATTGCAAGAATACTTTTATGAATGGTTACCACAATTAGAGCATGCAATGCAGTCTAAACACCATTTTCTTTATTTTAAACTAACTTTTCAGCAAATATCTGTTCAAGAGAGTTCAAAACCCAAAGAGTATCCTCAGAATTGCAAGTAACTGCCCTGCTAAAATGTTAAGCATAACCTATTTTAAGCCACACAATAAAGTATAGGAGGTAAAACCCCACCTTTAATAATCTACTGATCAGAATATAGATCAAAAGGGCAGGTGAATTGCTACTTGGCTACATTCAGACAAAAAGTGATTAACAAGGAAAAAAAACACTCACATAGAAAAGCAACCAGAAGCCCAAAACTGCATGACTTTATTCTTCCCAAAACTTCCTAGAACCCAGGAAATATTCAAGTTCGAATCTGTACTAAAATTTCAGAATCCAGCTTGATACTAATAGATATATATCACATTTACAGCACCCAAAATGCTCATCAAAAACACAGGTAACTATATAAGAAACTGTACCATCTAAATTAAATGCAAGCACAGTAATATTGAAATTAAGTAAGGGCAAGAAAAGGACAGGAAAAGCTGAGAGTTAAAGCAGTGTAAGGGAAGTTTCCCATTCTGGAAAAATAGAGACAACATAGGCTCACAGCTCTTTTGATCTTTAAACCACTATTTAAAAGGAAATGCTGAATTATAAGTCTGTTAAGTGTCTGAGTCTCTAATTTCACATGGAAAGAAGAAGTCCATATGAAAAATCAAGATATGAATCAAAGTAGCTCAAAAGTTCTGAGGGTAAAACTACAGACTGAAATGGAACTGAGGATTGTCATCATTTATTGAACTTACACATTAAAAAACTGTTTGTTCTAACAGAGGATTGGTTTGTATAAGAGCTGCCATACATGCCACATTGTGCTCTATATGTACAATAGGCATAAATTGGGTTTACCAATAAGAACAACATACACAAAAAACCCAGCATCTAGCTTTCCAATTACATGCTTAGCTTGTAAGTCTGATTTGGCAAAACCAAGTTTTTGCTCACAAAGGAACTAGGTTTTATCTAGAAATTAAATACAACTTTGCAATGCAAATTGCCTAGAATCACTGCTAGCAGTGGAACAAGAAATGCATTTCGAGACAGTGCAAGCATTGCAGTTATTTTATTAACTTATTTATGAACTGGCAGAAGAAGGTATCTTGACTCTTGCAATGTTTAATACTGACAAAAGGACAGATCATAGCTTGCCACAATTCTGGCCCAAAAAAAAGCACTGTACGCAAGGATTCCTACCTTCCCCCCAGCCCTTGAGACAAATCATATACATTGCAGGGAAGAAAAAGAAGAGAGAAGGGAAAAAGCAAAGGAGCATCACCAGGTTGTTACTCTCCTACTTAGGTAGTCAAAAAACTTAAATAGATCCTGAATTTCACCCATCCCAAACATAGTCAACAATATGGCACTACATATAAACCACAGGAGCTTATTCCTTGGGGATAGAACCTGAGGTATTTCTGTGACATCTGAAATTGTAGTCTCACTCCTGGGAGGCTTGGGAACAACTAAAACCCCACTTGACAAGGCTGCAAACTGATGATTAACTTTACAATAGAGCCTCTAAAAACAGCTGTGAATTAATGGGTAAATCCTTCCATAAGTTCACTGCAGCTTGAAGCATTTCAGGCAAACTTATGGTCATTACTGCAGACTAGAGATTTCCATTCATGTTTAAATAGGTTTTAACATTCAAACCAAGCAGAAGTCTAGGCAATTACATTGAATAGCTCTGGAGCAGAGCCAACGTGGCCCAGAAGGTTGCATGGCAAGAACCCCTGTTATAATGTGACATTAGCCAAGGCACCATCTGCCTCTCCACGTACAACTGAAGACTTTGTGAGTGCCAAAGGCTGCCAGCACATCTCTCACCTTGTTTACCTGACAACCATTAGATGGAACTGAAATAGCTACAAAACCTGTAGTAAGCAGTTACTACAGCTATGCAGGCACACAATTTAACCACTTGGCAAGGATCTTCAAAACTAGCAGAAAGAGGAAATACCAGTGCAAGCTCAGAACCAGAACCTTGTCATTCAGTAGTTAGAGGGAGCAGAAAACCTACACACAAAGACTGTTTGCTCTATTTCTGTAACAGAGACATAAACAAAACGTCAAACAATAAGAGAGGAAACTGGATATTTGTGGCTCAGCTGCCAGAACAAAGCATGAAATCTTAACTTTCAGTTCCATCTCTACAGAGGAAGTTCCCTGAAGGGTAAAAGAATGGCTTAACAAAGTCAGATGCTGAACCCAGCAGCCCCACTTTGTCACTTTCATCCTTGCAGTCACAGAAAAGTAGAGACTTCCGTGCCAGTCCTTGGCACAGAGACCAGGAACCGAGCGCAAAGGAGTCGGGTGGGCTGAGAGAAGTGGGAGCCTCTAAAGGCAGGAGCCAGCTCCGCAGAAACAAAGCAGCTGGCAGGAGACAGTGAGATGGAGGAAGCCCACATCTGTCTGCTGAGCTGAATGACAACAGCTTCATCGTAAACTGCAAAAGGTAAGGATAGGGATACTTGTACGCTAAGGCGAAGAATTACCGCTTTTAACAGCCCTACAAATTCTCAGAAGCACTCCTGACATCTATTCAATTTTCACTCCATGTGTTCCATCTAATGGGAGCCATATTATGTTTCTCACTGAAGGTAATTACCTCTTGAAATTTTTGTGTACAAGGGTAGTAAAGGCTTTAATTTTCTGCAGGTGTCTTGGATACATTCTTCACAAATGCTTGACCTCAAATGAGGCGTTCATTCCTGTTTTACAACGCTGCTCTCAAATTAGGATGGTTTATATTTGCAGGCCAAGCTGAAGCCATTTATCCCATCCATTAAACAGAGACGAGCACAATACATTCTACCATCACAACAACATAAACAATAACTGCTCTAGTGAAACTGAATTAATACTGAAAACTTTGTATTAATACTTACCAGAGTGCTGTAAATATTAATGGCTCAGAATTTTACAGCATGGGACCAGGAGGCTGCTTCCTTATAGCTTCATGCAAAGCATTCTTGCAAAATTTCCTGAAAATTTTTCATCTCATCCTGAATTATGGAACAGTTGTTAAAAGAA
This sequence comes from Hafferia zeledoni, assembly GCA_035583235.1. Lineage (NCBI taxonomy): Eukaryota > Metazoa > Chordata > Aves > Passeriformes > Thamnophilidae > Hafferia > Hafferia zeledoni. The sequence goes on from JAWWEV010000134.1 coordinate 5,540,326, forward strand.
ACAAGTATGTTGCATTCTCGTGCATTTCTCATTTTACTAATTACAGATTGAAATTATTTTCTTACAAAAAGTATACTTTATTATGTATTATCAAATGACAATAATGCTGCATGTGTGCAGAGCAGCCAGCCTGGAGCTACACTACTTAAAATATATGCAGCAACCGGAACATAGATCAGGCTGGCATCAATTCAGCCAGTAGAAAACACTACAAGCTCCATCACTAATTTTTATATGAATCAGAAGAGCAAAACATTAATGTTCTTCTGTTTTTAAACATGAGGCACTTCTAAAGATTATATAAAAAATTATCAAAATACTGTTCCTATGAAAATACTTTTTTTTCAAGTTACATATTTTGCTAACTTACAGTCTCTATTATCAGATCATAAGTTACTAATTAAACTTTAAAAGTCTCAGGATGACATCCAGCTGAATTTTACCAGGCAGAAGAGTCACATGTACTTTGTTGGGTTTTTTTTATTTTTTAAAACAAGAATTGCTGCTAAACTATTCAACAGACTAACTGCTATATTCATAGGTCTTGAGTTTTATCATCCAGAGAACCACAATGAAACAGAAATGAAAGAATAGTCTGGAACACAAAATTAGGTCCCCATCACCAACAGTTTCTAGATATAAAGTGCAGAAAGATTAGCTATACTTCCCTACCACTCAGCAAAACAGATTCCGGAAATGTGTATTTCATTATTACACGAAATGAACAGACCACTCCAGTCTTTCCAAACACATTCAAAAGCAACCCATTACTGAGGCCACTCCTTGAAAAGACTTCTTATGCAGACCACCACTGCTCTTCCACAAGCAAGCTGATCATCTTCGACGAATTCACTATGCTGAAACCAAAGTAGTTGCTTTTGTTGGAGTTACTTTACTTGTTCTAACAATGACATTATTCTTTAGAAAAAGGTTTGGAATTGGATCTTTTATACACTAGAAACCCATGCCCAGAATGAGACAAGAGGGAGAAGGATCTCATCTGTTTTCCTCCATATGCAATTCTTCCCTTGATTGAAACATTTCCAGTTGGATTCCACTTTGACTCAAACATTTGAAAAGCTTTGACTTTGACAATCCTTCATATTCTGAACAAGAAAAAAGCTACCCTATGTTTATTGCTCCCTGTACCTTTCTTAAGTAACAGATTACTTTGCTGAAGGATGTAACTTGAGGAGCACCTCCTTTACCAAGTCATAGCTTTATTAAAGATTAGGAAAATATCCAGAAAGTCTTGGAGCCTTTCTGTTCACTCTTACTCCACAGGTGCATTTTCCAGATTTGCCTGGATTTGGCTTATAATTTAACCAGAAATAATCCCTCTAAAGCATATTCAGGCACTTCTTTCAGAGTATAAAATACTTCCTTGTAAAAGTAGCTTTCCAACCTTAGTTTCTCCAAAGGTTGGACTTGGGTTTTAATTCTCACTGTCATACAATGATTGAACCGATTTTGCTCAAGCCTTCCAAAAAATGTAGATGTGGCCACAGTCCAAGATATAGAATAATTCACCTGCAAAGCTGGATGTTTCACAAGCCAGCTGCAAATAAGTCTTTATAAGGGGAACCATTTTGTTACCTTAACCATACAGCAAGAGCAACAGCCATAATATACCATCCAGAAAGAAGGATTACAGCTGTAAAAAATGTTCACAATGAAGTCATAAACTAAACAATGTTCCCCTTTTGAATTTCTTTACAAATACAAAACTTTTCATAAAAGGTTAACTAAGATTCACACATCTTTAGAGGGAATATGGACCAGTTTATAGAACCCACATAAACCCCTGTGAAACGCTGTTTTTTCTAGTTTTTCTTTCCCCACTGAACCTGAAATTCAAAATAAAAATCATGGGGTGCAGACCCATGTGGACTGAAAGCAAAATTGCTGCACATGAAACTCCAAGAACAAAACACACAATGTTTTGCAGAGCTCGTTAGGATGACATTGTTATAAGAGCTGGGACCACTTAGGAAAGCTCATCTAGAAGCCAAGAACATTCTTAAATGGGGAATGGGAATATATGCTCCCTTTTGCCTGCAAGCCTAAAACAAGCTTAATTAAAAGTTTCAGAAATGTTTAATAATGTTAATTAGCTGCTCTGGCAAACTGCCTGCTACAGCTCTGTAGACTCTATAAATGAAAGTCTGCAGCACCATTCCTGAAACCCTTCCTGAGCTAGTTAGACTATTCAAGCCTGTTTTGTGCTTGTGGATTTCTGACTTTTAAAAAGCCTGTGAAGTCAAGCTGTAGACAGACCCAGCGTTATCTCAGGTTTGAAAGGAAGAAAGGCCCACAGAGTCCTTCCTGACAGTGTTTCTGATAGAAAACTTTCTCAAGAAACAGCAGGATCAAATCCAGATGGCATTTATAAAAAGTACACAAAATCCTACATGATAGGGATATCTATTCAAAAATTATTTTTGGTTTACTATATAAGACAGTAAAGGGAGGCATATATGAATATTATAAGACAAAAATTGATTTGAAGCAGATGTCAGGAAGATCTGTTGCATGCAAAAAAATATATCATGCAAAGGCCAAAGATTTCTGGAGGTACAAACAGTGGACCCCTTCACAATTGCATAGCATATTGGGGTGGAGTATGGCCAGAAAGTCCAAGCCTATGCTGCACTGGATGTCACACCTTGGACCAGCTATGGATAACAGCACTTCCAAATATTTCTTTTTATTATTAACTGTGGAATCAGTAAGTGTGGAAAAGTTCAGTTATTGCAAATTCAAAATCTAGACAATACAAAAACCTAAAGCCTCAGCCCTCCCTACAGAAAGAATTATTTTTTGTTGTTGTTGTTAAGACAAATAGAATAAATCTAATCTGAATGAAAACTATTTCAGATCAAAGGGTTAAGAAAGGATTAGGAGAGTTTAAGAGAACAGTTTAAGCAACAGGGAATACAGTGAATTCTTTTCAAATCTAGAGACCTGTACACATCAACAACATTCACAATCACAGTTTGCAACTGTAAGAATTTTCATTTCCCCTGCTCTGGCTCAGATGCCTTTTAAATTATATTGGTAGCATAGTGCCCCATATGGCACCATTCCTTAGCAAACCTGCACAAGAACTAGGAGCCATATTCCTCCTTTAATGTCCTTGGTAAGTTTTCCAGAGGGGATCAATGTGGCCCAAACAATCACTTTAAAGCAACGCTGCAAATGATTGAACTGAGTGGCAACAGCTCTTCACAGAACTGCCTTGTGTAATGTTAGCATTATAGCTTCTAGGAAAGTTTCTTTTTGCACACAAAGCACAAAATTAATAAGGAACTCTCAAGCCTCTGTACAAGTTAATCTTTCATGTGTTTATACCTGAAATAATTTCCAACAATGAAACTATAACTGAACATCAACCAGGATAACACACTTCTCATCTTGTTTTAATGAATAATCTGCCATTGACACTAGAAACCACCTTTGAAGTTTTTGGAATCTCAAAGACTTTATGAATTGGAGATTATGAGTATTGAATTAGGATTTTAGAACCTGTAAAGATTATCAATTGAATGCTTAAACCCTCTTGCAATTAGTACAATAGATCACAGACATTTAACCAGGTTCATCTGCAGTAGTTCATTTATAGTTTGAAAGAAAACCAGAATGTTCACTAAATGTTCCTTCTTCACCCCAGAAAAGGGTAAATAATAGGAAGATCACAGGCAGACAGGCATCCAGAAGTGCTTTTTAAAAAGAAAGTCAAAATCATCTTGTCAACATATTCAATTTCTCTGGGAAACACTGTCACATTACTGTTTAGCAAAGAAAGGCTTGGTATTGGCTAGACCTGGATCTCTGCATGTCCCTATATATCAAACTGAGACACAAAGTTCCACAGCATTTTATCTACCAATAATTTATTTGTACTTTGACTGAAGCATCCTCTTCTTTCAGATCTGTGCCTTTCTATTCCACTCATCCTAAGGCAGCACAGAAGGACTAGTATTTGGGAAGACCAAGCCATCTCATTCTCACACAGCTCCCATACAGATCCAACCACTTCACACTTTCCTGGGCAGTGATCTCTCAAGGAATTCCATCTTAACAGAGACCATAAAGTAAGTCTGGCGCTACATAACTGCTTAACATAAAAGCCCAGCACAACACTTGTGTGGAACCCACACCAGAGCAATGTATGTCACATCATAAAGCTGACCCACTGCTGTAAAGAGATGAAAGCAAAGCAGCACAAACAGAATAAATGTTTTCCTGAGAATGGTATCAGGCACAAAATCATGTTTTACGCTTGGCACTTGGTAAAAGAAAGCTGTTACTATCATAGTGAATCTTCATCACTGGATGCCATTCTAGTGAATGCAACCGTGTAGTGAACATACCACCCCACTTAAGCGTTTCCCAGGGTACAGAGTCAGGATCCTGCACCCCACACTCTGGGGAAGGCATCATTTATAAGGCACTGCAACTTCCACTTAGATTTCACGTCCATGGTTTTCTCCCTCAGATATCAGGATGGTGGTGCACCAGCAAGAAGGGACTTGCCCAAGTAACCTAAATGGATCTACAAACTTTAAAACTGCTTCCAGATTCTCTAATGCAGACACAGACTCTGACTACCTAGCTCTAAAGAACCTGGGGGGTGGATCTGTTTGCTTGGATTTTCATCTTTTTCCTTCATCAAAACCAACATAACTTCTTAACATCACTTAAACCAATCCAACTCCTGTTTTAGCCATCAAGAAGAATTTCTTCCATTGGGACAGTCTTAAAAAAAAAATCACAAACTTGTCATATCATCAGTTAATCACTAGCAGGGAGGTTCACAGATGTAGGGACTTCAAAATATAGTACTTGGTAGTTTAAGAATTATTCATGCCACTTATCTAAATTTATCTATTCTTAATAATCTAAATTTCTCTATTCTACCATCAGCCATCATCCAGTAAGATTTAAAAAAACCAACAAAAAACCAAACAAAAACCACATAGTCTTCTCTCAACAGGAGAAGGAGATAGAGTATTTTCCTGGGAGACTTTGAGTCTCCAGAAGGAATAACAATTAAGGGTTTGGAAAGTTTGAGTTTCACTCTTTCCTTACTTTTATTATGTAAATGTTGAAGGACCCCTAAAGACTGAGCTTGCAAATTTATCTTTCATATTTTAATAAACTGTCCAAATGATGAGTTCAGGTTCTGAAGAGCCAGCATACAATTTTTTTTTTAAGACTGCACATGAATCTATAGGACTTACAATGCAAGCATTTTGTTTATTATCTGCTTCCCTAATGAACAGAAACTAAAACAAATCTGAAGTTCAGCAAGTACCTTTGAGATGACAAACGTCGGACTTCAGAGAACACCATTTACAAGAGACCCTGATTTCTCTCCTAGTTAGCCATTTATATTGTAATAAAGAACTGGAATCCATGACCCACATTTTTGATCAACTATTCACAAATATTTTGCCCAAGTAGCCTGCCACTACTTAAGCATAACTAGGTTTATTATTCAGTCATATGATCTTCCAGTTTTCAGCTAGTATCAGATTTTGCTTCAAGCACATCCATATAGAAGTGAAATAAAAATACCTGTCATTTCCTCATTTGTTACTCTGCTTTTCCAATACCTGTACTTTCCACCGTGTCTGCAGTTTAACACATAATGTAAGCATAACTTTGGTCAAGCAACAAAATTAGATTTTTGTGCTATTTTAGGCCATAGCCTTTACATTACAGCTTTTGCTCAGGTTACAAGCTAAAACCTGTGGGTAAGCCAAAGAAGGGCGATCTTGCGTTCTGAACTATGTGGTAAGAATGCTGTAACACCTTGTTGGATCTATCACAAATATGCCTGGTCTGTTAACCTAATAAAATTGTGCTTAAAACCACCCTTTTGTCTGTCTTCAATTACCTGCATGTCCAGATCAGTGCTCTCTTGTCAATGACCTGCTGTCATATTTCTCACTCCCTAAATACCATGTGGCTTTAGTTTCATCCTATATTTGTCTCCACACACATTTTTTTTTCCTTCTTCTATACATATCTCTGCTTCTCCCTCACCCTTCAGAAGCAAAACCATTTCTCAACAATACTGTGGTGCTGTTGCATGAAGGGTTAGATGTCAGTATGATGACATGAATAGGAGTTCTTTGAATGCCAAAGTTCTTCCAGATAAAACAATGTAAACAAAATAAATACAAAAGTGCATTTTGTACAAGGAAACTCAGGCCAAGACTGGAAGGCAATAACTAGACGATATTCAAGCAAGGAAAAGGCTAGGCTGAGTTACTGTAGTACACAGAACCACTGAATATACTAGAACAGATAATATTAACAGCTTCAACCAGAGTGAAGTGTCACAGCTAATGAACTTCTGATCTACAATTACAGTACAAAGAACATCCTTACAGAGGGAGAAAGTTAGATGCAGATGGTTTTAAGAAATAGCAATAGAGGAACACTGATTACGTAATTGTGTGTTCCAGGCTTTAAGTGCTTCCCTGAGGGACCTTCACATTCAATGCCCAGGAGCAACCAGAAGCATCATGGAAATAGAGTCACCATAGGATGCAGCTATTGCATTCCCCAATTGGCTGGCTTGCAGGGCTGACCCAAAATTAAGAATCTTCCCTCTGCAGGAATGTTTCAAAGTTTCTATAAACAGCATATCCTTAATTCTCTTCATCTTTCATGATAGATTCAAGTTCAGTAAAGCTCAACCCACACTGAAAACCACTTTGACTGGTTCTGTGGAAAAGGAAGTTTAAACTGACTTTAGGAGCCCTTGAGACAATATACATCCCTGGTCTCCTGTGCTTTCATGCCTTGTAAGCCACCCTCATCATAGAGGTTGTAGCTGGCTAATTTACACTCTCCATACAAAATCAGGTCATTTGAAAATTAGATTTTGTTAACAGCACATATGAGAGGTTATTGCTGGTTGCACCTTTCTGGAGAGAGAATTCTGACAAGCCAGCTTACCAAAACCAGTATAGTTATTACAGCCATTGGTATAAAGTAGCATTCAAGCTAGAACTCAAGCTGAGCCCAGTTTTACGTTTCTGGAAGGCAAATAAAATATAGAGTTATTTGGGGGGAGGGGAGCGGGGTGTGTTTTTTTGTTTTTTAAATCTTCTCCTAAGGCCCTACTATGCCCTTGAACACTTAAAGAGAATTGTAAAGTAATGATAGATCACTTTGTTCCCACACGCATAAAAATGTCACAGTAAGATGTAAACACTCAAAAAAATTATATCTACACAAACAAGCCTTTGTTTATAAACACACAATTCTCTCATATACTTAGAAAAGAAATTGCTACTGAATTAATTTCATTACAACTTTGAAAATAGCTATTTCCAAATGCCAATCAGAAGTTTAAAACTGCAGCCAATGACATATTAGTTGCCTCTTAATGCAACAGACAATGTGTCTGCGGTTTCTGTACAACCGGCAGGGCATCCTGGCATCCTACTGAGATTCCTACGGAAGGAGAGGAGTTGAAGGAACACAGCTGTTGTCACAGGGGAAAATGTCACTGATTAAGATTTCAGTGCTCTTTTGTTTTGCGCTGCACTTTGGAATGGAAATGACACACATTTAAAGCACATTTAAACCACTATCACTGCCACTTCCAAAAGCCACATGTCTTGGGAAATCCAGAGAGGTAAAATAATATGGAATTGCACCTTTGTTCTAATCAAAAGCATCAAATCTTTCAGAGCCATAGCAGCTTATAAATGAGGCAAGTCTGTATTCTATGCCAAAAGCAGTTATTAGAGATGAAAAAAAATAACCAACTGTTTACTCAAATTTGAAATTATAGTGTGGTGCATTTTTTTCTCTGCACAGTGTACTAGAGCTGTCTATTCCCATATATTCCCATCTATTCCTTAAGCCTGTTGATGAATGGAAATAATAAGTAAACTGGAAAATAGATCAAAATTCATATTCAAAGAATACTTATATTTGGAATCCTAACCATCTGAAATATTTGAAGGACAGAGGGAAAAAATACACACAAAAAGGTTAAGTCAGGAAAAATAATTATATTACTGTTTGTTTGAAACAGAAATCCATGTGCATTTCCATGGCTTAGTTTTTCCTGTAAAATGGAAAAATAATTCCCTTTTAGTCAAAATGAGATCTACTTTTATATTGCATTTATATTTCTGATGGAGTAATCAAACTTTCAGGAGGAAAAGCTGCAAGAGATGAGGTAGTAAGGATATCTCCATGTGTCACCCTGACAAAAGGTACAAGAAGCATTGGGCCTTGCTTCCAGGAAAACTTCACACTACGTGAAACAGTCCTTTCAGAGGGGAAGTTCTTCATCTACTTATTCCTTCTATCAAGGAAGAGCTATATATTAGTACTTCAAGTAGAAATGGCAGCCAGTAATCTTGTTGACAATCAAATCTGTCAGTAATGTTCCTTATCCTCAGCTTCTGCTTTGAAGAGCCAAAACTCATCTTCCCAGAAACAACAATATTTATAACCTTTAAGAGTATGTGGTGTGAAAGATATCTGGTATAAAACATTTATAACTTCTAAACGAGAGGCCTCCTGATACATCAGAGAAGTCCTTAGTACACACAAGTTCCACATAGCCCCTACAGTGTTTGCTCAAGGATCTGTACGTTTCATGCCTGAAACCAGATCAGAGAGTTTTAACAGAAAACTATTCATGGTGCAGTTATTGCACTGAGCAATGTAAATCTGTTTGAAAAGGCATTGATGATTCATTAAAACATATCATTAAAAAAACATATAAGCAATAGTAGGAAAAATCTGTTTTGAAGGTCACAACTTTAAGATTGTAAAGAAGCTTTCCAGCAGATACAAATGCTTTACATAATCATATTCTCCCCCTTTCATAAAGAGGCACAAGAGGAATTTCCTTGTTTTGTATTTAGAAGCTTTTATTTGTTATTTGTTACGGCCAGGAAGGATTTGTCTCCATGGAAAGCAAAAAACGCGCTGCCTCCATCTCTGGCAAAACTTGGCAAAGCCTGAAGTCTTGCCTGAATTTCACGTAGAGAAATCATTACAAACATAAAGCATGAAAAAGAGTCCAATGGGTCATCTAGAGACAGGTTTCACACTTCTATGTAAAAGGAGAAAAAGATCATGCAATGGAAAAATGGGATGTGCCACAAGCAAGAAATAAAATCTAGCATAGCATGCACTGGCTTCACAAAACAATGAAGGTGCTCAAACCAAACTTCGGGGTATTTCCTGAACATAGTAAGTCTGGAGCCTGAGCCACAATTTTGCAGCCAATTACAAAAACTGTTCCAGATCTGTGAAATTTAACCACTGAGACCAAGGCAAAGCTAGTTGTAGCAACTTTCTGGAGTAAAAAGGCTTTCCAAATTATGTACATGAACTTGTCACTGATATGCCAGACTTCTGCATTTTCATATATTTGGTTGGTTGGTTTTCTTTGGGTTTTGTTTTGGGGGATTTGGGGGTTTTTTAGTTGGTTTTGCTGGTTAGTTTTTTTAGATTGATGACCCTAAAATAAAAGGAATAATAATAATAATAATGAATTGTCAGAACATCACTTCCTCACACAGCAATAAGAAATGAGAAAGCCAAAACCCAGGCTGGTTTTCCATTACCTTCTCAAAGGGAATGGCACTATTTTGTAAAATGTAAGTAAAACAATATACAAGGGATATACATTCCATTGCTTCCCTAACAGCACCTACTAAGTGGAAAAAGTTAATTTCCATTAAATAAGGCTTTCCTTGCCAAGAACATCTTGACAACTATCCCAGGCTCCACTAATCTCACTGTCACTTTACAAGTAACCTTAGTATGTTTTTGGGACAAAAGTTGTGGCATATATTCTGGAGAAAACTCAAAGCTAGTGCAAGAAGGAGGGATGCTGAAAGTGAAGCTCTGGAGACTCCACTCTCTGAAATACAGCTTTGTAGCTACTGCCATCTATTCAGCATTACTTTGAGAAATAGTGAATCTAAGCTATAAAAGTTCTAACATAATGTCTTAAAAATAAAACCCAAACCAAATCTTTACTCTTAAGAAAATGCCTTTCTGCTAAACTTTGATGTCAATTCTCAAAGTTCAAGGGTTCAAATGAATGATTTTAAAATCCCATGAAAATCTCCATTGGACCTGGAGATTTTTCCCTAAGAAGTTCCAAGATTTGAAAAGTCATCGAAAGTCTGTGTGAATACGATTTAAAAAAATAAAGATTAAGAAACATACTTAACACTAATTTTCTTCCTTTGTCTTCATCACCATCCATTCTCTTTCATAAAATGACTTTGCAGTGAATTAAAAGAAACCTCAAAGGTCAAAGGCTGTGAGCAAGAGGAGTAAGAGGAATACTCCCTGCCACAGAAGAGACAGAGAGGCAGCCTGGCTACAGCAAGCCTCTGTCTCACTTGGGCTAACCCATAATGTGATCAGGTTTGCTGAATTTCTTACGCTTCCTTTCCCATGACCAAGACACAAATGGTAAACTCTAATTTCACTACAGAGGCAAAAGAATTACACTAGTGTGTGGTGATTTTGCATCTTCTTACTGTGCCCAAAAAAACCAAAAAAATACACATTCTCAAAATGGCAGAAAGAAAGTAAGCTACTCCTCAGCCCATGCCAAGGGCTGGGGAGGGAGTGGGACCTCCCTGCTTTTTGTCCCCTGCCGTGAAAGAGCCCAGCCTGGCTACTTGGCCCCAGGTCCCACACACTAGTCCCAGCTCCTTTTATCGCAAGGGAGTTCTGAAACACAGGCTGTGGCTTTGACTGTGGTTTAAAGCTTCCCAGCTGCTCATCACAAAGGCCACAGCCAGGCCAGTTATAATAGCAAAGATGGAACTGGGAGTATTCCCAATCTGCCAGACATGAAGTTCCTACTGACCACGGAGGGTGACCACTCTGTCACTTATTACAAAAGTCTGTCCTTCCAAGTTCATTCAATACTGACAAAAGCAAAACTAAATCACAAAAATAAACTTTTACAGGAGAGTATTAACCAATGTTTTTTAAACTTGTTTTCAGTGTATAACTCATCCTCAGGAAATCTGGGCATAACACATGACAAGTCAAAAAAAGAAAGAAAAGACAAACATTCTCCCATTGCATTGGCCACAGTGACAACACTGAATTGCACACCTGAAATAAAAATCAGAGATGAGACTTCATATTTGAGACTTTGGCTGCTGACATAGGATATTACACAAGGTCCTTGTAACTCAGTGCCAGAATACAAAGCAGGGGAAACTATTTCTGAAAAGGTTTGTTAATGTAAACAGCAAATGCTTGCTATTATAGGGGCATCACTGCAAATGCATGACAAGCATTATGTCCAAGGCAGGTCCCTAAAGTAGAGCAGAAAACCAACTCCTTTGGGAAAGGTGGAAAAGTCTCTGAGTAGAATCTGTTCCAGAGCTCCCTTGAAATCCCTCTTTCAACCTGAACTGAACCTGAACAGGGAGTTTTACTAGAATCAAGTGAAAAATCAACTGAAATTTACTTGCAATTAGATTTGAAACAGAAGCCATACTATAGATTGTTTCTCTCAGGAGTGGATCAATCACAACTGCTCACACCTCCATGTTGGTGTGAAGTGTGAATCTTTTACATTCTTACAGTACAATTGTGACCAAAACTTGACCATTAGCATAATTGAAAAAACAAGATTTCACAAAAATAACAAACATTCATTTAAAAAATAAATCGTTCTGTTTTTCAGAGGAGGAAAAATGGAGAAAGTACTTTATCAGGAACAGAAAGGTTAATTATAACTGCTCTCCTAAAGGTAGCTGAAAGTGCCAAAGGCTTTAGTAAAGTCCACAGAGTCCTTAGCCATGCAACACCTGACTGCCAGAGGACTGCAGCAGGAAAATGGAAGAGAGCATAAAAGCAATTCTACTACATCGTCTAAAGCCAAAGCACTGAAAGCTGCTTTCTTTGTAGGATAGTAGGAGGAAAAATGCAAGCTGGCTGCTGCAGAAACAAGAAAACATAACACAGTACTATCTATACTCATTTTATAGTTCATCCAATTGTGGCAGCAAATTAATATGGTTTTCCAAGAGTCATTCACAGCTATAATATCTCTTGGGAGGAGAAAAGCTTTGTATATGCCTAGCTACTACTTCTGCTGAGAACACAAAGATCTGGTTGAAATTAGCATACTTTTCTTTGTGGCCACAGAGGCCTCTAAACATGAAACTATTTGAATATTTCCAACTTCTGCTGCTGTGTGTTCAAAAGTCTACTTGACTTTTTCAAAATAATGAACTACATTAGCAGTATTTAAAATATGTCCTAGAATCGGGGGTTTGAGATTGTATAATTTTTCAGTTGATGTTAATAATGTGTCTGCAGACACCACAAAGCACACTACAGAGATGTTATCGCTTGACAGCAAACAGTATTTAATTATGTTTCAGCCCATTCTGCTCATGTGCCAAAACACTTTCTGCATCACAAGATACTTCATGGTGTCAACTTTGAGAGCATGGATCCTGCACTGCATGGAATCACTATGGCTGTACCATGATTGACTCAAGATTCTGCTTTAACTACTAAAAGGTACTCAATAGATAAGTGAAACATTGAAAAGTGTGAGCTTAAAAAAAATATTTTATATTGGTGTACTGGAAAGGAACTGACCATTCTCTGTATTCCTTGCTGTGCATAAAGAAGTAGTTTTAATACAGTCATAAGCATTTTTATCTTGTTTCTGATAAAATGTTTTCTCTGAAGAGGAAGCCACAAAAGAGAATCAACAAAAATGATACCAAATATAACTTAAAAACACAATATGAAAAAGTAGAAAGTAGCCAGCTTGTTTTCAAAGTAGGTATTAGTCCTGAAGAATCTCAAGAATGTTTTTACCTACATTACACATTAATCTGTCTTGTTCAATATTCTCCACCTGACTCATATTTGTCAAAAGACAGCAGAAAAAGTATTTGTGTGAGACGTTTTTGTTTGTTTTATATGTAAAGGTTCAACAGCATTTGTTCTTCCATGAAATACAATAAATGAGTTTTTAATTAGAAAATACTATACAGTCCTCTCTTCCAATAAAAATTCTCTCAATGTTTCCATATTCTGCGTGGATTACAGAGCCTGAAAAGTTTCTGGCCAAGTTTTAATTACAGTTTTATGATCATATATATGGGTGTGTTAAACAATGCACTGAAACACTACAATAGATTAGTAACTTTTAGTTAAGATTAAATTGGAATTGATAATAGTTTCATTGCATATTCTAAGGAAGTTAAAGTGTACATTTGAAAGAAAAGTTCAATATACTGTGTAAGGTTTCTTCAATTTCTTAAAGAGCTGCTGCTTATCTTTACATTTATCCAAAAGAGATGATCAGCTGTTTGGAAGAGAGGCAGGAGAATGTTTTTTAGGTGAGGCACAGCGTGCGCAGAACTGGCCCCACCCTTTACTCCTAAGGTTCATCTGCCAGGGCCGAGCGAGCTTGGACGGTGACAGTGAATACCTCAGGACGTAGGTTTGGTTAAAGTATCCTTCTCTTAGATGGATGGCCTTACAGGGCTAAGCAAGCTTCATCTGCCTGGGTTTGGGGTTGGAGTTGTCCTTCTTCTAGGATGGTTGCCAGCGGGCTAGTGAACCCATCCTGCCCATGGACACACTTTGTCTGACCCTTCAGCTGAGACCTGTCTGGCATGGGAGACCCTACTGGTGGCACAAACCACCACCAGCATAGCTCTCAACCTCACGAGGGCACGCAAGCTTCTCCCCTGCGACAAGGGGGTGTCCCCGGAGAAGACAGAATAGCGTGAACTAAAAGCAACACAACAGAATGCAAAAAGAGCAATGTAACACCACGTGCAACCCATAATATGTGCACTGGGGCTAGAGATCAGCATCTAAAGTGCTAGCACAGCTCTGTGGCCAAGCATTGTTTCATAAGTTCAGCCAAGTCTGAGTCCAGGGCTCCAAGGCAAGGGCTGACCTGACTTAAGTGCTGTAAAATTCCATCCCTTTCCAAAAAATCAAGATATGGACAAGTAGAAGCAGGAAAGGAGAAGAATGGTACATGCAACTTTCTCTTTTCTCCCTGGAAAGCTGAGGCATTACCAGCACAATGCCAGGTCCCACAGTGGCTGCTAGGACAAACAAGTATATCCAAGGAAAAGAAAGTAATGAGAATTTTATCTTCAGTCTAATGCAAGTCAGAATTTTTGCCCTTTTTTTTTTCATGCTTGGTGTCGGAATCCTCCCATTTACCCTTTTACACCACAGCTGCCTTCTTAAGGCATGCCAGGAAGTGATGGTTATGAGCATCATCTATTCTGCCTCTCAACACTGTCCCAGCAAACACTGAAACCAATCCCAGAATTTCCTCTTCATTATAAAACACAGTGAAACTAACTCAACTTATAAGATGCAGGTCACTGCACAGTAGAGAGACTTGATGATGCTGTATCTGAGCAAATGATCTGCAGATGAAGAGAACTACCATGCTACCAATCCATGGGTACAATGTAATTTTCAGTATGATAAGTAATTTGATGTTCCACATTTCTTTGATCGACACTTTTTTGTAATTCATTTTCAGTATTGTTTGAAAGACTAAATTAGTCATGGGCCCTACCACTTAGGGGTATTTCAAGATTATTAACTGTTGTGTCACGGCCATCAGCTTTAGTTCCCAGTTGAGTGGCCTGTGTCATGACTTACCAACATATCGAGGGCAAACTCAATAAAATGTTATTATTCTTCTGTACTAACCGTATTTATAAATCCTCATTCATTCTTTGGTACTTCCACAGAGGGGGATGTATGTGGAAATACAAGTCAAGACATAGACAAGAAAACAGCCTACTGAAGCAACATACAGAGAACATATTGTGCTTTCTACTGTAATTCACTTTAAAAATCACCCAAAATGAAAGCCTGGAAATAAGTAGGAAGAGTTACAGCTAGTGCATGTACAGTTCACTTACTATGACTCTATACTATCCTCATGCAGTTTGAATATTGCCTACTGGCATCTGCATTAAGTCTCAACTTTAAAAAAAGGTCACAGGAAAATCCTTAGAAAAACAGGTGTTCAAAATACTGGTGAAGTTGTTCTCAAGAGATTCAAGTTGGGACTTTGAGGTTGTCCTTCCTTCCTTTTACCTGCAATGTTCTCACTTTTCCTCTGCCTTCTTTCTTATAAGCATCTTTCCTGAACTAGTATTTGGGGCAGAGGACTGCTGCTCTGTTACCTCTTTGTAGCCCTAGAGGCTTTGCAGGTTGATCTTACACCTTCACCTACCTAGCATTTTCAGTAGCAAGAGGCATTCCTATAATGCAAGATGTTGCTGAGAGTAAGGAATGAAAGGGTTGAATGGTTGCATGTTTGCAATGCTCATTGATATATTCCTTGTCTACTTGCAGAGAGGAAAAATTACTCAGAAGTGCCCCACAGATCCTAGAAGGCACCACCAAAATGCATATTGTGACAACTCCTTGGACAGGGAAAATGAAGATGGACAAAAGAAGGAATTTCCAGAAGGACGGGCAATCATCCAGCCCAGCGCCTTTTGTTCTTAACTCCCAAGGACAGAAAGCTTCAGGTGAAGAAGTTAGATGAGAAGTTCAGACACAGCAAACATCCCAAACAGGTAATATTTGATATTCAGTTCAAAGTTTGTTCTACTGCAGATGTCTATTAAGTTCTCTACTAAAATACCCTATTACAACTGGAATGCACAGACTTATTCATTCCAAAATATCATTAAAAAAAATTCCCACAGTTAATCTGAAAGGCAGACTGCTACAATGACTTAAATAACTGCCTTTTGCAACTTTTATGACTTTCATCTCAAAAATGTCTGGTTTATGTTCAGCTGGGTGGAGTAAAAGACAGGCCTGTGATGTATTGCATCATGTACATATAAGGGTAAACACTACCTGAAGTCAATGAACTGAACTGGTAAGACCTAATCACAGTCAATTTAAGAAGTCTGTTTCTCCCTCCTAAGCAGTCCATTTATTTAGAATATTTTTTTTTCATCCACAGATATGACATGTTTTCTAAGGATGTTTACATCTGAAGGCAACTGAGAAAACACAATAGATCCATTGCTATTTGCCCAGTGTTTCTTGACAGTGAGAGGAAACAGTTATATTGTCATCAGAAACCTATAAATGTACACAGAAGGGCAACTGCAGCATCACTTGAAAAATCCTTATCAGCAGGATCTTCTCCAGTCTGCCCACATGGCTGCTACATAATCTAAAGTTACAGAAACACACCAAAGCTACAGAACCTACAACAGGGCTCTCCCCATCTGTGCCTCCAGCCCTCTACAGAGGTAACACAGCAAAGTCACTGACTATTAGATAATTAGCTACAGCTATATGACATTCCAATGGAGCAGGACTAACCTTACTGCAATATCCTCCATTACTGGACACTCTCTGCTCAATTTTTTTTGTTCATTCTGAAATCTGAACATTTTAGATCAGAAGGTGTCCCTTCTGATCATCAGCTGTTAAAGAAACATTTGGCCTATCTGAAGAGGGATCACTTTTCCTGGCTTGATATTTTCTCCAGAACACACTCAGCAATACAGCTTTGACCATGTGAACAAGCTTTGTGCTGCAGGATACAGAACTCTACATAGCTAACTGGGAGAAGTGTGTCCTACAAAGACACATACACACACAGCTCAGTGAATGACTGCCTTGAAGACTGGATAATTTCTTTGTTCATCCAACACCACCCTGTCCATTCCCATGACTCCATAGCCCGCAACACATATATCTATGTGCTAAAGCCATGCAAGTGATTTCCAGTGAAGGCAACAAAAATAACTACTTTTAGCTGGTTGAGTCTGTTCAAACCACTTTCTAGTGATTCTCCTGGTTGATTTTTAGATTTCTTCCAGATCTATATTTCTAATCTTTCTTTGAATCCCCCTAGATAAGTAGCAATAGTTACAAAGTTAGGAATGCTATGTTCTGTGATGACCAGCTCTTCTGGGGCAGACATCATGTTTGTGGGCATTGTATGCTAGAGAGCCCCTTGTCTCAACTATGCAGAGCACAACAATATTGAAGATGTGGGAGATACGCCCACAGACTCTGGCTCCAAATAATTTTTTTCTTGCATCTTCTGCTTCTGCAATGCAGATATTAAACAGTGACCAGAGCTCTATTAAAGTGCTCATAGCTAGAAACATAAATTGATGCATTTCAATTCAGATGCCTTTAAATGTTTTCATGAGGTCCAGACCATAATCAGACTCTGAAAATACACTGTTCACAAGATGTTGAAATGCTGTGCATATATTAGAAAGGCAAGAAAAGTATTGTATAAGTACTTACAGAGTAGTCACAGCAAGAAAAACACACTAATGTACAGTTACTGCTGATGGAAGCCCTTGATTACATTAGAAGCTTCTTATCCTACCCAAGACATTCTTCCTCATTATCCCTCTTAAATAGGAATTATTTTGATCTAAATGCAGTTTAAGATTGATTTAAACTAAATTAAGAGATCTGGTAAAGGTTAAGCATGTTATAATAGGATCATGCATTAATTCTGCATTAATTGTTTGTGGCTGAGCCCTCTGGTCATTTTGTTTCAATAAAAGCAAACAGATTGAGCAGAACCTTCTGAGAAAGGACACCACACCAGCTCTCTCACAAGCTCATGCAGCACGACAGCTAAAGTGGCTCACACTGAGGCCACAGATCCTTCAAGGCTGTCTCAGGTGTTACTGGTGCAGATACACTGTATTACATCTGCCAGGGCAATAATAAAATATCTGGGTTAGGCTTTCAGGTTTTGAGATGGTATTTTTGTTGTGGGGGTTTTTTCCTAAATCTTCATAAATCCTCAAAAATCTTTAAATAGGGTTAAGCGGGAAATCAAGCAGTGAGTAGAGATAATTCTTATCTTGTATAATACTGGCTTCAGTCAGGGAAAAAACGCTGCTGGTGAATTTCTTTTCCCTGAGCAACTGTCACAACAGGCAAAGGAGCTTGCCAACCAAACTAATTCCAGGGAGAGTTTCATTTATTAATTTTTTGCCTTGTTCTTTGGTTTGTTTGGTGTTTTGTTTTGTTTGGGGTTTTTTTTTGTTAGTTCTGGGGCTGATTGATTTTTTTCTTTTTAACTATATATTTACATAATAAGTACTAGAAGGAGGAGCATTCACTTTTATTAGGTCATGAGGTCTGAACAACAGCAGCCAGCCAAAAACTGATTTCGCACACAGGGCCCCAACACACAGCAATGCAAACACTCCACATGTACCTTTTGGGCTACATTTCATGACATTCTGGGTAAACACTGCAACATCTTATAAACAAAAACTCTCAATCAGAAATGCAGTTTTAATGAAATTCCTTTCTCCTCAGCCTACAACTACATACTTAACATAAAAGAGCAGAAGCTTTAATGAACCTCCAGGCTCTAGGAATACATACCCACATGCATGCCCCAAACATTGGTTCCATGGTTTGTATAATAATGTCCATCCAATCCCCCTTCTGCCACCCCCTGGTTCTGCCCCCTGGCACACCCCATCAGGAATTGAGTCTAGGGTAGTTTGGGATTCCTCTTTTGTCATCTTCCTCATACCACGTCAGGTCCTTGGAGGCCTCCCAGCATTTTGGTCTTCGAGGTCATTGTCTATGTTTATGCCTCCTGGTGCAGGCCTGAAGGTATTTTTCAGCATTTCTACCTTGAAAAAAAGACTAAACAGCTAATAGAATTTTGAGGGATTGATATAGGATGGGGTTGGTATCCGTAAACATTGAACTACTGGGGTTACTTTTACTGGTACATTAAAATCTACATCTACTAGAACTGCTTTTAAAATATATAAAAATTTTGAAAAAAAACCAACTATGAGGCATCAGGTTTGTGCTGAAACATCAAATTGCAACAGGAACTCAAAGAATGGATTTTCTAATTTAATGAAATATAGTTTGGTGAATTGTTGATTTCCTCAAAAACAAATGAATGTTTAGCCTCTCTCTGGAAGAAGAGTTATAGGCTTGATTCCAGTATAAGAATAATGTTTCTACATTTCTATCTCATATGCCAGAGCCTTGAGATTAAGGTGTTTTTTCTGAAGCAATACATTTAAAATCTTAAAAATATTAAAAGACATAATTTTAACCATAACTGTAACCCATAGCCTTCAGAACTGAGTCTTTGTTGGGGTTTTTTCCCCAGGAAAATCACATTTTAAAACACGAGTCATTTCCAGCTTTGATATACTCTATGTCCTTCACTATTTCCGACACCTCATGGCATTTATATTACTTTGGGATTTCTAATCATCTATTATTCAGACTATTATTCATGAAGAATGTTAGAGCAAAAGCAGCAACTCTGATTCCTATCTTTCCCCACACAACAGTCTCTGGATGATCAACAGCAATGTTCAACTCAGATATGTGATGCCTGGGTTTGGAAAGGTCCCCTTTCATTTGAGGGGAACATTCAATTCTTCAAAGTGTCTGTGTTGAAGCCAAAAAAACCAACTGGCAAGATTAACACAAAGAAAAGGCAAGCAACAAGTATCTATGAATTACTGGAACAAACTATCAAGAGAAACAACAGATTACTCCATGGATGGGTTTCACATCAAGTCTGGATTCCATTTAACCACGTACAAGTCCTTAGGGCACAAAATATAAATACCAACCGAAGGTTGATTGTCTGGGGAGAGCAGGACTCCCAAAACATTAACTTTTGCCTTGAACTTTGTTAGTTTGATTTTGTGTATCACAGAGTGCTGGTTTAAAGGTGAACCGGCAGGAGAAATTAACTCAATACAAAAGAGATTATAAATCAGAGTTACAATTTAATAACAATATTACAATAAATGCAATGGCACAAAGAGAAAATTGGTTTTAACCCACAAAAACCCCAGAAGTATAACCCAGCACCCTGGGGCACAAGCACAAATGGATTTGTTAGCCCATGTGCTGAACCCTATGTGGTTCCCCCAAGTCCAAAGTGCAAAACCTGTTGCTGCAGCTGATGGTTGCAGTCTGGTTGAAAGTGGTGGTCTCCTCCTGTCGAGGTTTTGGTCCCTCTCTGGATCTGATGAGTGACCCCTGAGGTCTTCTTACCCCAAGATATGTACCCTCAGTTCCAAGTGGGAGTACCCAGTACCTCCCCCAGGGTGGGGAGTCACACAATGGGTGATCTACCTGTGAGTCATAGGGTATTTTGGAATGGTTGATGGCCCATTAGCAAACACGCCCCCTCAGGCTGGGTGTGAAGGTGCTAACGACTTCCTGGAAGGGAGTTATCACAGCTCTGATCTCACAGATGTCTTTCACACCCACCTCACAACCTGAGGGATAAGGTGTGCCCTGGGCAGCTGCTGCAAATGGTCAATTGGAAATGAATAGAAGGGGTAGAATACATACTTTTGATCACCCCCACACAGTGATAAACTGGTCCCACCTGCTGAACTAGGACACACAGAATCCAGTCTTCAGGTAAAAACAATACTCCGCTACTATTCTTCTGGGTGGTTTCCAAAGTTACCACACAAAGGCTCATATATAAGAGTATTCCAATATCTCTCAATTCCTTCAGTCACTAACACAGGGGACATGAGCCATGTTAATGGAGTTAAGTTGAAGGAGAAGTATAGGTGTATTGTTTAAACAGATCTAGTGTTTAACTAGAAAAACTGACCTCAAGCTGTAGAAATTTAGCCCCAAATGAGAATGTAAACTGCAGGATTTAGAACTCCTGATCCAGTTCCTGAACTTGACCTGAGTTTCCTGTCAATTTCTCATGCTATTTTTCCCCAGAATAAAAAAGCTGCAAAGAATCTAAGGGTTTTTTCAAGTTTTAAGCCTAGGTTCTGCAAAACATATCCAAAATGTTAGCAGCCATTGCATTGGAGGTGTGAATAAAAATGGAAGGAGACAATAACAGTTACAGCTGCAATGAATACAGTATTAGCCACATTCTTTTCAACCTGCAATGCTGTGTAAATACAGGGTTTGCTTTCCCCATAGTCTAGTCTCCTGCCTTCCAAAATGGATGCTCAAGGAAAAAAAAAAAATTATGTTCCCTTAGGCTCTGAGAAGACAATAATGAAATATCAGGCTTAAGAGCCAATAAAGGAACACAACCTAGTCCATAAAACTCTAGTAAGAATGTTTCATTGATTTATAACTATTAGTTACAAAAAGTGCATTACTTAACAGAAAAAAAGCAACCTCACAATTTAGTTTGCAACAGAAAACAGAATTTCTGTAGCATGTAAGAAAAAAAATAAGCAATAGGACTTGATGCACTTAGAGGGAAAATGTTATTTTATGCAGTCAAACACCTTTAGCCACAATGTAGAACAAAGAACAAGTTGGGTTTTTTTAACTAGTCAGTAGATCTTTAAGAATAAAAACACTTGAAAAATATCCTCTTTTAACTGTATGAGATTTACCTAAATGACTTGTAAATGCAAACCACAATTTATGATGCCAGTACGTTCTTCACAACTCTTTAATTCCTCTTCATTCATTTTTAGATAATTATAATAGCAACAAATAAAATGACCTGGTAACATTTCCAGCTGAAAGTCTGGAAAGACGGAGGAATCTTCTCAAATTGCTTTGGAGAAGAGTCATAGTAAAAATAGACACATGATGCTCATAAAAGCATGCCATGTATTTTTCCACCGTGCTTAAGGAGAGCACCAACCAGCAGAGACCCACATAAAACATTTTAAGCTCAGAGAAGTTTTGCACATCTGCAGTGTCAGGAAAAGATCTCTCTGGTCTTAAATGATAGAACTGATACATCAGAGTAAATCTAGACACGTTTATCTGATGATGTACCTTGCTAATTAGGATCATATTAAGCCACCAGTTGGCCAACACATCAGTTACAACACTGCTCAGTTTATTAGCACCACACTTTAATACTAAATCAAATGAACTTTCAGTGAGAGCCAAACATCTGTGTGTACACATCCCATCTGATGAGCACTCTCTCCCTCTGTGCTGGCAGCAGTTTTTCTCTCTAACCTTTTAGACAGACACTTCCTGGAGTATTTTGAGAGCTGTGTGTCTCATCAGCACCAGTCCCAACCCAGCAAAGTACCTGGGGTCATATATGGTATCAACAGCCTCATCTGATGAGACTGCAGACACCCACCTTCCCATTTTAAAGAGGACCTGAGGAGGAGGGACTGCTCTTTCAGGTGGCTGCAAACCCTATGTCAGGGCCTGGCTGTCAGAGAGTAGCAAAGCAATTTCTTGACATTATTAATTTTTTAATATTCTATAAATACAATCTAATAGGAGACCTTCTAAATACCAAATTCTTGCTTCATCTGTACCCATGTGGTTTTTTGAATCAAAAGCCTGGAAAACATTTCACAGTGGAACAGGCAAAGCCAAAACAATGCATGAAACTGGAGTATCCAATTCCATTGCACCACTGACTAAATTCTCCTCTGATACTATTTGCATGGACAAGTATGGTGTGAGAAACATGCACAACTCAGAAGTCTTTAATCATACTGAAAGGTCTGCAAAAGAGAAGGGAATAGAGAAAACAAGAGTTGAACAGCTCTAACCCCTGCCTGCCAGGAGCATCATTTGCAAAGTCAGCAGTGCATTTTCTGCCGGATACCTGACGTGGAAAAGCCAGACACTTTTTTCTAGCAGAGAGGCAATTGCTAGTGACACACCCTGTGATACATAGGGCAAAAGAACTTCTCGTAGATTCTACACAAGCCCAAGAAGTAGGACATTTTTCTCTTGAGATATCCCACTGAAATTGCAAACTGTGGGGTAACAATTATCAAAACTCCTCTAAAACTCCAGAGCTACTACTCCAAAAGCTACTAAGGCATTTAAACACAATACTCCTATTGAGTGTGGCGTCAAAGGTGGAGTCACCACGTGTAGCTGGTACCACTGAGAACCTGAATCACAGCTAACATCCACACTTGTAAAATGTCTATAAAACATGTACACCAGAAAGGACTACTATCAATGTTTGAGTACATTTCACACTATGTTTGAGAGGAGGCAGCAGCCTAAGGGGTTTTTTTCATTGAGGAATACAAGGAAATACCCATCATTCTCATTCGCTGCGGCCCCATGCACTGCACTCAGCTGTAGCTTGGTTTTCATATCTGGATGATCTTTACTCCTTGTTGCAATAGGATGGTTTTAATGAAAATGTTTTCATTGTGTGTCAGATCAGTAACTGGATGAATATATAGCATTGTCATAGCCTCACAAAACAGAGCAAATGGAAACAGAACATATCCCATCTGATGGCTTTGCTATCCAAACATGCAAAATCTATAAAATGAATTGCAGTTTATTGGATTCAGTCCAGAAATCCACAGGCAGACTAAATTCCTATTGATTCCACTTATGAGGAGCTGCAGCTTTAGATAGCGCTGCTCCTCTTGATTAGTCAGGCAGATTTTAAAAAGTTTAATTAACTTAATCAAGCACTGAAGTCTGGCTGAAGACTAATAAATCCTAATTAACAAAGATTATCTCCAACTATCTATAAAGACTAACCTAAGTTATCTTTTGGCAACACAAGCTAATTTGTCAGTAAAAGCAGTTTTAAAATAATGAGATCAGAAACAATTTTTAGGCAATGTGTTTTAATAAAATCTTCTTAAAACGTTAACTCTTTCACCTTCAATATCAAGTTTACCAGGCACATGGTCTTACACTGTCTAAATAACACTTGAAGATTCCAAACAAATTACTCAATTCAGAATGGTTCCAGATCCTCAAGCCTGCCACCAGCTTCAGTGAGACTACCTTAACAAATGTCTATGTATCTTTTTAAAACTAGTCAAAATATTTAAGAACTCAGAGCAGGTGAAAAACCTCAAGGTATACATTTTTAATACATCATATATATTTTATATCTGCATATATAGAAATATATATTACTGGAATATGTATTTATATATATATATATTCCAGTCATAGTATTAGTGTTAGATTTTTAGCTTAGCACAAAAAAACCAATGTGACTGTTCCTGCACATTGTCCTTGCTACCAATTAAAGCACTGAGCTTTCTTCCATCTTGAAAAGGATGAACCTTCTCTTAAAAACAGAAACATCTGTTTTCATGAGACATCTGCTAAAGAAGCGAGAGCAGGATGTAAACTGCTTAGTCAAATAGTTTAAAGATAATGAAGAAATAATTAATTAAAAGGAAAAAACTCTCAAGATTAAGATCTGCTTGTAATTAGCTGTACTTAAAATGCCAAAACACTATGCTCAGAAAAATATAATTAATGAGTTCTTGAGAGCTCCTCATGATTCTCACTAGCACAGTGATAAAGGGTGTTGCAGACTGCTCCAAATGTTTACTGGGCAGGACCTGTGGAGTTGGGCTCCCTTCTTAGAGCCAGGCATATGCTGGAACAGTATGTTTTCATGCTGTGCCCAAGTCCCATTAGACTTGGCAGAGGCACAACCTACGGATTACGAGGCTTGCACGCAGCCAAAGACAGCTTTACCAGCACAGTTTGACTTGGTCCATGCACAACAGCATGAAAATATATTATGTTTTGGGGCAGTTTTGGAGTTTAATTGATGAAGACTACATTGGATCTGATCCTTCACAAGCTAGTAATTTATTATAAGGCTATGGAATTCAAAGAAACATGTAATTTACATTTATTTAAAAAGAAAGGGGAGAGATTATGTCCAGTTACTGTTCTTCCAATGCTGGATGTTTTCAAACACACGTGGGTCAAAACTGAACAATAAAAAGATAAACTCAAATGCAAATATGTTTTTCTGACTGATTTAATGACAATAAAACATTTCTGTTATTTCACTTTGTATTCCTATCCATGATGGATCTAAAACTTTCTTTTAACCTACTAATTTTAAAAATTGTCACTTCTTCTCAACTTTGTGTCTTCCAATCTCAGAAATAAAAGCTTTTTGCTGTCTTTCAGTAAGACAGCAAAAGAGAGATACCTGCAGCACTCCTGCTAGGATGGCCCTGTCTTTTTGATGGTAAAGCCAAATGCCAGTTCCATAAGCTGACAGCAGAAAAGAGCAATTTCACAGCCCATTGCCTAGGGATGATCAGCACAAGGCAGGACTGAACCACCAACTTACACCATTTTTAAACTGCCTGATTGGACACACCAGAACACACCTCCACCTAGATAATTCCCAAAGGCAGAGCTATTCTGCCTCCCCAGCCACACTGACTTTTTGTATACATGCTACAGGATAATGGGGGTGGGGGTGGTGTGAAGAAATAACAGGGACTCATTTTCACATGAGAAACCTTGCCAAGACCAACGCTAAACACAGTAGTTGGTGATCTGGGTGAGCAGAAGGGAACTCATCACCTCTTTTGACTCCTCCTCAGTTTTTTCCTACTGCAACTTGTTGTTCCATGCCAAAGGAAAGTTAGGAAGACATTTCCTCTGGTTATCTATTTTGGCAGGTCAAAAGAAATCGGTTGCAGGTAGTGCTGGGCCTTACAGCCTGCCAGTTGAACCATTCAGATACAGACTTTTCTGCACATTTAGACCGCATTGTCAGATGAGGTCATAAAACTCCTCAGTTTCTCTTCTATTTTTTTTTCCTTAAGATACAAAATTTAGAAAGAAATTTTTTTATTCCAATAGAAAAATGCTGATTTGTAGAAACAAATTTCTAAAAGCAACTGATACTGTCAAAAAACTGTCAATGAAAACCAGATATAAAAGTGCAGCCAGCCCACCCACAGGCAAGCTCCCAAGGGGCAGTCCTCTTGGCAGACATCCTGAGCTCTGTTTTGCAAAGAAAAATTAGTTGGAAACATGAACATTTCCATAGTATGGATGTTCCAGTTCCCACAGAACTTCCATGTTAATTGGCTGGTTAAAAAACCAAAACAAAGCACAACAACAAAAAAGTAACTAAAATGTAGACTCATCCTCTCAGGAAATCAAAAACAACAGTCAGTAGCAGTCGTCACCATTTATCAGGACATAATTGTGCCACCAGCTAAATTAAATGCAGAGGAAAGACGACCATCACAACCCCAAAGAAAGGGGTAGTAGAGAAGTGCTGATTCTCAAGAGAAGGGAGGGAAAAGGGTTGTATATGCTCTTTACAGGGAGTGGAGAAGATGCTCTTATTTTACATGTCTCTCCCTCCTTTGAGCTCAAGCCTTAAGTGGAAAAAAGTTAACACAAGCATCTTACCCACCTCAACACACAAAATGAAAATTGTTGGAATTGTCATTTATTATTTGCATAAACCCTCTAGGCATGAATTATTCTTCCAACAATTTTTATACAGGCACTTTGAACACAATTGTTAAAATAATCTCCCTTCAGCTAGCAGTGAAAACAAAAGTAACCTGATGAAAAAGGTCAAATATTATTACTATATACAAATAAACATCAGTAGGCCATAGTCCTCTCTTCCTCCCTTTAAATTAAAAGCTGAAATTTTAATATCACAACTTCGTGAGATAATTCAGATTTTTTTTCACACTAAATAACACAGGATAGGGATGCTTCCAAACTCACAATAATTAAGCAAGTCTACTCCTGCTAATTCATCACACTAGGTCAGAAAATGGAGTTATTTTACACATTTTCCCCAAAAGATCTCTTCCATGAAAGACCAAAACTGAAAACACTGCTCTCTACATTTCACTTTCTGCACTGGGAGCTAAGATACACATCACATCCATATGTACACACGCATTCTGACAGACACATGTGCTTATCTTCCCAGTCAGCTGCAGAACTGTTCATCTTGGCTAGGAAAGCACCCTCCAGAGATCTGAGCAGTGCTCTCCTGCCTAAATAGATGAGATCCAAAACTAAGGCCATGCTGGTTTCAGACAGAAATTCATTAGGTACTCTGACTAGCCATGTTCAGTATATTAATTTCAAGCACCCCACTATTTCCAGCTGAAAGCCTTCAACAGGGATTCAGCCAAGAGGAATGAGAGAAAGTTGTTCCTCTATAGGAAGCTAGCCAGACTAAAAGGCAAAGCAGGGCAGGATAACTCAGGAATGCAATTCCTTGTGACGTAACACAACCTACTTATTTTTGTTTCAAAGGTTAGTGACATTTTTTTGTTCTAATTGGTCAGTTTTGTTTTCCTTCAGTTTATTCAAACCACCCCCATATGATTACAAATCTTTGATTGCCCACTCTGGAAAGTCAAGACCTGACTGCAGAAGGCTTTTAGAATTTCCATTCGTCCTGCAGTTTGGCCACAGACATTACAAAGTGTGCCTTGTGAAAAATACTGCTACCTTCAAGACCTAGGTGGAACCACAGACCTACTTAGAATGACATTGAATAAGAAAATTAATAGTTCTGCTAAATTGCAGCAACAGCAGGCAAATTAGTACAATTCTTTCATTTCTATGCACTTTCATGTGACCAGAACAAACTATTCTTATAGTACAGATGTCACTGTATTCTGTTACTTGAAAATAAGTTTGGAATTGCCAGGTTCTAAGCATACACAGCTATTTAGAAGTCACCAAATTAAGAAGCTCCAGCACTGAGGAAAGCAACAAACAAAACCTCAGAAGTTTTCTTCTGAGATATTTAGCTATTGTAACAGTTTGATTTCTCTGTAATAATCTGGTGATCCAAAAAAGATGCCTTCCACAATAGGTTAGAAGATTCAGGACTGCCTTATGTACCTCCAGTGTCTCTACATTTTCAAGTAGAAAACATGAATGGAAGACAAAGTGACAATCAATCTTCTGTACTGCATATTGATCAAATGCCAAAAGTGCTTTTTCCATCACAATAACAGCCTTAGTGATTATTTTTTAATTATTTTTTTGGTTGGTTGAGTGGGATTTTTGTTTTAATAAATACATAGCTCTTTCCTCTTTCTTTGACAGTCAGCTCTTGAAAATCGAGCCTGGTATGTTTAGATCCACACTTCCACACCCCTTAGTAAATATTTTTAATTGGGCAACTTCTGTTAAGTGCTGACAGGTATAAGGCTTCAGAACAGGAACCTAATGAACTCATTACAAAGCTGGAATAAAACTTCCTGATTATATGTGAATACAGGGACAGAGAGAAAGAGTGAGGATGGCCAAGAAAAAGGCTTGACTATCATCTGATGGAAGCATCTTGGCTATAGCCAGTGTAATAAAGAGCCGTAATGCAAGTTATACATTACAGAATTTCTTGTTCCCTCATGCCTGAGCTCACCCCTGCCAGAATCATTTTATTTCCCTAGCCTCCAAAAACATTCCAAACCAATGTACTCTGCATATTTGTAGCACCTCTGGCTAATACCCCTAATTGCTGCCTCTGATTTGGCATCCAAAGATCTGAGTTTGTCTATATATACAAACCCAGAACTATTTTTTTCACACGCTGCTCATGCTACAGAAACCAAGTCACACAAAGAAAAACCCATTATGTCAGCACTGTCCAAAGCCATATGACATTATGTTGCCATCTTCTTCAAAGTAGGGAAATATTTTTTCCACCATAAAGTGAGTGTTATTTGATGAAAGAAAAGCTTTACTAGCTCACAGATAATGAAGCATTTTTAGCAATGCTTCTCATCTACAGCCAAATGAAGGACAAGCAAAAGAAAATTCCTCCTTCAACTTAAAAAAAAAAAAATTCTTTTCATATGTTCCACTTCTATTATTTTATCCACCATATTTTTCATTCTCATGATTATGTGAGCAGACACAATATTGTAACTTTCTAGCTTATCTGCCCTTATTCAAAAATCATTCCAGCAAAAAAGGATTACTTTCATTTAAAATCAGTCCAAGAATCACCTTCATTTTCCGTCTCTCCGACAAAAGAACACATCAGTCCCTCTGGACTAGAACACTTTTCAAGTACTAACATCAATGGCTTTGGTGAAATAAGTTGACAGTGCTAATACTTCTGGTTTTGATGAAAGTCAACATGAAGTTCGGTACTAAACCCAAGAGAGCAAGATTGAGAAAACAAGAACCTTTGAAACCATATTTTCCAATTTTCTACCACTTCAAAGCTGAATTACACTGAGAGTTTTCTTTTACAAGGCCTGTACTATACTAGCTCAGTCAAGAATTCAAGAACATTGAATCTTCAGCAACAGATCAGTGGAACATTACGACTTACAGTCTAGTAAGTGTGACTTCCATACTATATTCATGAAAACTGTAATGAAGAATAAAAAAATCATGAAAAATATTATATATTGTGGAATACTCAAAATAAAATCTAGTGTTTTTTCAAGGGCAAATGAACATGTGTGCAAAGGGTCATACATTAGATAGAATTTTTAACATCTAGGAAAGTTTTTGCTTGTTTGTTTTTACAAACATTACACCAAAGGCCATGGAACAAGAGATAATGTACTCTCCCAGGCAGATTCCCTATAAAAGAGTAAGGATAAACAACGGGTATAAATGCTCAGATTTCATAACAAATATAGAGGTAAATTATAGAACTTCCTTGTGGGGAGCAATTGGGATTTTAATTGCTCAATATGGTAACAATGAGGGGGAAAACAGTGAGGTTTGCACATTACGGACAAGTGTATTAACAAAATAAATAAAATCAATATTTTCTAGAACTAAAGTTAACGGAGAAGAGTGATAGGAAAAAGCTTAAAATCCTGGTTTGTATGCTAGAGAAGTGCAAATTAATGCACATGCCCTTAAAAAAATAAGCTATTCCTAACGACCAAGTCGAACCTAGAGTCACCTTGGTTACTTCATCTAGTTCAAAAAGCATAGAAAAGTGTGGCCTTGTGAATCAGAGATACAAAGCAGCTTCACCCATCAGAAGAGAGGCCATAAAAGATAAGAACTCAATAGTATGGAACAGAGACAGCTCTTTGCTTGATCACATCACAAGTCTGTAAAAATGGAATAGAGAAAATTGTAAGGTGCAATTACTCACTTTAGCCTCAAAATGAGAACTAAGGGGCATTTCATGTAATTACCACATACTTGGTTTAAGACTAAAAGAGTAAACCACTTTTCAGACCACATAAACTGTGGAACTCACTGTCACAGTATGGTGGAAAAGCCAAATATATAAATACACTCAAAGGGGAGACAAATTCACAGATAATGGTTCTGTTGGTAGTTATGAAATATAAAGATCCAAGTCTGGTTTTTTAAGTCAGTAAGTTGTTATACAGTCACTAAACAGTAGTTGAGTGATGCTGGAATGGTAGGGAGAGAATTTCTTTTGCCTTTACTTAAGTGAACAGAAAAGCCAGCCAGGACCAGCAAAGCAGCTGGGGGACTTCTTGGTCTGACCCAGCATGCTCCATCCCATGCTTAGAGCAACCTCACTGACATGGCCGAGCCAAGAGAACTGTGGTTTGTTTCCATTACTGTCATAGGTCACAGGGACCATCTTACTTTGTGTCATCATGTACATGTCACATGAAGTTCTCTACAAGTTTCAATTTGCTTTGAAGTTTGCTGATGAAAAGGGCTGTAGGGACAAAATAGAAAGGGCAGAAACACAACTTTCACTTGCACACTATTCCCCTCTAGAGTTGATAGCTTGAGTGAATCTGAATTTTCCAGAATCCAGATTTTGAACCTAGTCTATTAATGGTTATATGGGGGCATTACATAAATGGGAATAGATGTAATATCCCGGGAAGCAGAGGAACAATTGCTAGGCGTATGAAAGTGAGGCTGGCTCTCAGGACTCCCTTATAGCAGATTTAGTTCAGGATAATACTACTTAATCATTATTAAAGCTACTAGACACAAGAGAAAAATCAATTTATAATAGACTATAGGCATCCAAAAAGATGTAATAGTCGCAGCACTTTGACTAGAATTGTTCAAAACATGCTTTGTTTTTAACTATGGTACACTTGAAACTATTTCAAATGATTGGACTTGGCCAATTATCTTCCCTTAGTATCAGTGAAATAATATGTAAGAAAAATGAAAGAACTTATATCACCAGTCAATCTCATTCAGGAGTTTGGTTCCCTATATTTTTCCTAATACTCCATCATGACTAAATAAAAAAATAAAAGTGTCAGGGTAATTCTCACCCAACATCTTTTTTTCTACCCAGTGTTCCACAAAAAATAAAAAAGAAAAAAATAAAAGAAAAAAATAAAAATGTCAGCCAACAGTACAAAGTTAAGTTTATTGTGAAAGGCTTTTTGTCAAAATACGCTCGCTCACTTGATACTATAAATGCAATTGTATAGAAACCAGTGTCACATCATACCCATAGCTATTACTATTCTGACATAATCAAAACATCTACCAGGTTCCATATCAACCATTTTTCAGCTGAATACGTGAATATGGCCAAGGCTCACAACTCAAAAGCATGAGCCCTACAGAAGCAGGACGACATGTAAGGAAGCAAGGGAACCAGCCCTGTCTCAGCTAGCACAGGGTAGATGACTGCTTCCACTTCCAGACAGATTCTCTCAGACAGGACAGCACTTTCCATCTTCCACTAAGAAGAGTTTCATCCTGGTTTCCCCTGTATTACCATTTAAAATTACATTTAGAAAACAATTTACAATATTGGAATTACTATATAGCCTTTAATCAGTTTCTGCTACAACAACTGATTTGCTCTTTTACAGAATTTCAGGACATTCTTTTCCATTACTGTTTACATTTTTTTTAAATACTGGTGCCCTACCCCATTGCTAATTGTTTACTTTCCCCCTCCTCTGCCACGGAATTTTGTTTAGCCAAGAGCATCTTATTTTCATGGAAGTCCTAGTGGGAGGTAGGATCGCAGAGCCACAGCAATTAATGATAAACAGATGCTATTTACAGATTAGTCTAAGTATTTCACTGACAGAAGAAAAGAGAGCCCGTTTTAAACTTCTGTAAAATCTGGAAATATCTTTCCCTCTTCTTCATGACTCCTCTGCTAGCATCGGCGGGGGCCAGAGGGGGGTAATGTTTTGGTTTGTTTGGTTTGGGGTTGGGCTTTTTTAAAATTTCTTTTTATACAGAAGAAATTTGAAATGCTGTGCCTTATTTCTTCATTCCCTAACACTCTTTTTGCTGTAAACTTCTGAGAAATTTAAGGCCATTTGTGCCTCTTATAGCACAGAAGAACTGATACCTGCTTAACTTTAGAAGCACAGTAGAGATGAGAAAACTTCCTGTATTCTCAGGTTAACACGTGCATAGGAAGACAGAAAGCCAACTTTTTTTTTTTTTAAATCTACTTGGGCTGTACCAACAGCAGCAAGAAATGATCCCCACAAGATATAAATGAGAGAAAGCAAATAGAGTCTGACTCTTCTCTACCCATGCAACACAGAACAGATAGAAAAAGTATTAAATCAGAACAGCAGCATTTTCCACAATTTTGAATGACACTCAGTGAAAGGGAAGGAGGAGCAAAGCCCACAGAGGAAATGTGGTTTGCTCAAAATCACACATCAAGCCAATGGCGCAAGTGAGGCGAGTTCACGAGTTCCCTACCTCTGACCCTTCACAAACTGACAGACCATGCTCCCTTGTGGCCTCTTCCTTCCAGGACCTTCATGAAGCTTTTCTACTGCACAAATGAAAATGGGAAAAAAAAAAAATCTACTTTAAGAAACCGGGGGGGGGGGGGGTGGGGGGGGGGGGTGTATTTTTGTAATCATTAACCCAGTACCTGAAGCCTTGTTTGCACTGTAACTTTGCACTCTTCGATCAAAGGAAATGAAACAAGTATTTGTATCTTTAGTGAATACTGAATAACTTCCTGGGACATATGCTATACTGCATATGAACTGAGAAACGCTTTTGATCATAACCTTGGGAGCTACAAAACAGAAAGTAGTGTAAAGTTTATGCTCCTGAGCTTTGTTTCCTGACACAAAAGCTACAAGAATTCAGCATGTATTCACTGGGAAAATCATGAAAGGTGGAAAATGCATAAGCATATGATTCCTGTAACTTTTATTACATGCATATACAAGGTCTAGTTTTCACTTAGCAGACACTACAATGCAAAGAGAAAACTCATTTTCTAAATATCCCACCGTGAAAAGGTATTATACTTACAATTCAAAGACGTCAGTTAATCTAGGATAAAAGATCAAGTTAACAAGCATAACAGCCACTCTATAGGCTAGATACAAACCTTCCTAATTTGGTTATTTGTATTCTTTAACTGCTTAAAGATACAGGCAGAAACTTGGAAGTGGCTGTCCTCAGTTCATTCGCACCTCTCCTGTGCCATCTACCGCTTACAAGTTGTTACTGACAGTGCAACATGGTGCAAGGGTCTACTGACCATTGCTTCCCTGCTCGTGGAAAGATAGACAAAAGAAGACAAGCTTTCGTATTCGAACTTCAGTGAGGTAAGGACTAAAATCGAAGAAAAATTTTTCATATAAATACATTGAAAATAAAATAAAAATAAAAATAAAAATAAATAAAAATAAAAATAAAAATAAAATTACACCCCAGTGTGGGAATACAGCACACAGTTATGAAAACACTACAATAAAAAAAAAAAAGCCATCACTGTCTCAAGTAGTCATGTGCAAGTGTAATAAAAGCAGCACACAAATTCCTGTTAAAGCATGTCGGTAGAGAAAAAAGACACAAAGGAAATCAAATCAAATAATCTTTTCATACATAGTTCTTCATTTCTGCCCACTCTGTGGTCTAGCCCCTATATTGTATCTTGTCAGAAGAGCCACTAATAACACAGGTTGCAAAAAGCTACCTAATACTTTTCTCTCCAACTTAAACCTTTGCCCTGCTGTGGACTCTACTTCTTTTCTGAGCCAAAAACCTGCACCACACAGCCAGATAGCACTGCCCTCCATCAGGAGGTAAGCTGCTTAAGGCGTCATGCTGCAGAAACCCACTGCCAATTTTGTGGTTGAAAGTGCTGAACCCAAAAGTTGGACCTACAGCTGTGTCCTACATGCTAGACTTTGTGGCAAATAGAGCTCCACTTTCTGGAAGGTCCAGTATTGTTCAAGTATGCCACAAAACCATTTGTCTTCAGGGTGATGAAAGAGGAATAGAAGGTCTTTCAAAAACTATAAAAGCAGAGAGGAAATACTTGGGAAGTTAACTGCCTCCTGACTAGAATCCAGAAACCTTTTAATGTTCACAAGCTATCAGTGAATTCCAGAAGAGAATAGGAAAAACTCACCAGTTGGGAACAGAAACATGGATAACATGCAATCAAATCCTCAGTATCCCCCTGAGAGGGGAGCAGTTTGAATTCTCACTTGAGGAGAACTCTGTTTTGCTCGGGGTAGGCAAATTGTAGCTGAAGGACCCCATGCCTTTATTCTTCTCTGTGGTCCCTAATCTGTGAACAGAAAGATGGTGGAGGCAGGTTTCAAACTACAGTCCCTCAAGGCACTGAATTTTTGTATCAAATCAGGCAAACCAACATATTTCGACTGGTTCAAACTCAACATTTTCTTTTAATTCATAGAATCATAGAATCGATTGGGTTGGAAAAGACCTCCGAGATCATCGAGTCCAACCCTTGGTCCATCTCTA
>JAWWEV010000134.1:5587342-5606843 GCA_035583235.1 Hafferia zeledoni
CATATATTCCATTATTTCTGGTTTTAAAATGTAGTTATTGAAACCCATAAAACTTTCAGTGTACTTTCTCAACTGTCTTCAAATTTTACAGCCAGATGATTCAGACTGAATTGTCAAAAACATATTCAATAATCAACCTTCCACAGATATAAATAGAAAAGATTGAATATCACAAGATTATTGTTCCTATGCAAGTGTCAACTCAGAACAGCAACTTTGCTTGGCATAAAAGTTTAGTTCCTGCACAGTTAAAAAATGCCAAAGCATTTCTTTATGATAATTTGCAGAAAAATGCTGCACACAAGACAGGCAGGCAGTTTTTGCCACTCTTAACCCATTTTAAAAACATTGACATAAAAAAAAGACCTCAGTTTCAGGTCAGGATTAGACCAAGACCTCAATAAGAAAGGAAATAACTCTCCTTTGGACTGGTTTTGAAATCTTTTCCCAGAGCTGCACAGGCAGTAAAGCAATCGGCTGTATCAGTTTCTGCTATGGGGAACTGTTCTGGATGACAGGCAGATGGATTCGTCTGGCCGTCCCTGCTTGGTTGCCAAGCAAAGTATTTTGTTTAGTGAAGAATGACCCTTTGCAGTAGAGCTGCCCAGAATACAGTCAGCATTTCCCCTTTTGAAGCAACAAAATCACATCTAGGAAAAACAAAGTAAATCAACATTCACTTCTCAAATTTTTTTTCAATTTATACAAGGTTTGTAGGTGCAAGGGTAAATCAGAACCAACCTAACTCATGAGCAGAGAAGCCTCATGGGGAGATACAGTACCACTGAACAAGACCTTGGGAGAAAAATATGCCCCCATCACTTAAGTAACCAACTGCTAAACCTTTCCTCAGGAGATTCTTGATGCTTACAAACAATTACACTACTTCCTACTCTGCGTAGATGTCAATATCCACTGATTGTCAGGCTGCCACAGATAGAGTTGAAGAAGTACAGTTCAAAACACAGAAGAGAAACCACCTCAGCTAAGAGTCATCATCCTAAGCAACAAAAGCTTGCATTCCTGCATCATGGTTCCTTTTGGTAGGGGAAAAATAATTCATCTCTCCAGTGTCCTTCAAACCTAAAAGTTAAGCAGTTTAGTATTATAAAAAGCCTGGGGAAATAAAATGTGAGACAGGCAGCTATCTCTGTAATGACAATCAGCTCCAGAGCACAATTAACCCTTAAAGCAAAAATTCTCTCCATCACAGAAACATATCCCTATTTGCTTCTATCACCAGCTGATTAATCCTTCTTCCCCAACAAAATGGATTAATGGATCCCCACTGTGTTGTCCATCTTTCTTTCAGAAGCCAACTCCCAGGTTACTGCAGCTGAGCCCTCCCTCCTTATGACGCAGCCCCTTCTACACAATGTGGCTTGCTGGTTTCACAGAACAATCTGATCACTAAAACTTAAAACCAAAGTGATCAAAAGTTTGAGCACTGCATTAATATCACACTCCTTGACACACACACACACCCACCACCACCACACACAGAGATAATTTTGGCATTTTGCCAGGCACAGCGATGGCACAAGTACTTTGAATGGCTGTGAAACAGTTAACAGTGAACTAGCCTTGACAAGTTTCAGAAGGGTCTGATCTGAATTGCATTTTCCTGGATATAATTATTTCTAAACAGAAGTAATATTAAACAACTGCTCTTCTGCTTGGCAAGCTCTCAGGATTCTTCCCAGGGCTGTAATACTATAATCTTCTCTTCATGTTGCACACAAAGTTATATGGGAACACGGTGAACAAGGCAAGCAAAGCTTCTCTGCTAATATGAAGACATTTAACTCCATGTTTGTATTCATATCTACATATATACGCAAATATATCTATTTCATTAGTCCCAGAAAAACACTCAAGAACTCTGGCCTCTTTGAAGGAGCGCAGCCCAGGAAGTGGAAGTATGAGATGCTCTCTGAGCCTCTCTCAGCATTCATAGTGTCAAGAAAGGACACAGCCTCTGCTGCTTCATTGCTTGTGACTGTCCTATATTAACTGTATAATGTATGTGTGAGGGTTGAGATAAACACGACTGGTTGCTGTTCCTGACTGTACCACATCAAGTGGTGCTTTACAGGCCCACCCAAAGCTCTCAGGTATTCTTTTCCCTCATGCTTCAGAGTTTATCTAAAATCTGCATGTGAGGAAGTCTTAAAAGCCAACTGTCTGGATCTCGACAAGATCGAGCTGGAGCACAAGCTATTCCTAGGACAAGTGCAAACATACCCAGGTCCCTGTCGTGACTTGCATTGGTAGCTTTTTTCAGTGGAGGAGCTGATTACAAAGGGTAGTAACTAAGAACATTCTTGCCCCAATCAAAAACAAAACTTCATCAACAATCATGGCCTGTTGTAAATGGTATTTATGCATTTAAACAAAATGGAACAGAGTCTAGTAAGCTGGGGGAAACAATAAAACATTGGGAGTTAAGACATGAAGCTTACTCTTTCAAGAGGAATTACCAAACAGCAAATATTTACATGGTAAAGCCACAACTACTTCTTTTGAAGTCAGCCTCATTAAGTATACTAAGAAATTTTTCCACATGAGGAAAAGCCACCATGAAGATTTATTTGAGCCTTACCATCAAGGAAGCTAAATACTTGTGAGTGATACTGGCAGCTTGTCTCAATGGAAGTCATAACTCCTGTTTGTGCATTTCCCCCTTACTGGATCTTTCCTGTCTCCCAAAAATTTTCTATGAATCATCAAAACCTGCATCTACAAAATACCTCAAATGTCTGAAAATCTTGGATAGGCAGTAAAGGTTTTAGCTCTAATTTTTTTTTCAGGTTTCATTTTGGGTTTGATTTTTTTACTACTAAATTTTCTTAAGTGCTCTCTTCCTTAGTTTAACTTGCAAACATCATTCATACACTTCTTTTCAGTTTTCCTAGTCAGAGAAGTAACAGCCTTTCTGGTCCTGGTATACCTGCTTGAAAATTACATTAAAATCTTTCCTAAGAAGTGTTTTTCTGTTAGGAGTCCAGCAGAAGGGTTCAGAGTACATCCTTGTTCTCAGGCTGAGGCAGAGATATAAAGAGGGATCTGAGTAAAGAGATTAGGTTGGAGGTAACCTGTCCTTTGGAATAACAACATTTTCTTCACAGTTACACAGTACTGGCCCAGCTCTTTTCCCATGAACTAAAAGAGTTAACAAAGCAACAAGCTTTCCCCTCATTCTCTATAGACACTCTCATACAGTTTCCAAGCATAAGGATGATAAATTTTCTTTCCTTTATTTCTTAATGCATCAAAACCACTCAACACACAGGAGGAGGCTTTGGAAGCATGAACAACTTGTAAGATTCTTTGTTTGGGAAGCAGTTACTGATAAGCTTTATATTGTACCAAGATCTTTAGAATTACTTATTGCAAGATACAACTTGGTGTTTAGCAGACTCTTTTAATAAACTGCAAGAGTCCAAATTAGTTTGTGTTAGTAATAAACAGATTACAGATGAACCATACAGGATAAAATATAAATGCAGCACAGATACACTTCAATACTTGAATGATCCAACCACCAATTTGCCAAGTAGGTTATTTGACTGTAACATATAAGCAAGCAAAATAAAGTATTTCAATCTTGGCATGTAATTTGAAAAAAAAAAAAATTACAAACTCATAAGTTACTAAAAGAGCTAAAAGATGTGAACAATATGATCACTGACAACACTCAGTCCAGAGAGACAAGTTCATATTGAAATGAACTAAACTAAATGAAGACTCACATGACCTACGTAATAAAAGGTTTAAGCATTGCTGAAATCTTTAGTGAAAACATCTGCTTGGAGCAAAGTAGCTGTCAGAGAAATTAAAATTGACAATTAATAGCTAAGTATGAGGCCATGTATTGTTGCTTTTAGCTTTGATCTACTTTAAAGTTGGGAAGTGTCTGAAAAAGGTGCATGTAAATAAATTTGGGAAGATGTAAAAGCAGTCTAGAGAAAGACTACTGAATTTACAGAAAGAATACCCTACAAAGAGTACTTTGTAAGTGAATTAACTGAAGAAGCAATTGATTATAAAAATAATATTCTATCATATATTTTAAAATGGTGACATAACATACAAGAGGGCGAGGTTTGCCATTCCAAGTTCTCGGTAAACTTTACTTTGCAATCAAGACTTAAAGCTGTTTCAGTGAGTTTGGGGGAATATTTTTATGATGAATAAGAAGAAATCATCTGTATTAAAAGAAATCCTATAGAATAAGAACCCTAAAGAAACACCTACAGCAAAACTGAGGTTATTGCTTATTGTCCCCACAAATATTTCTTCTTCAAAAATGTTTTGCTCTCTGCCTCCACATGTAGCTGGCACTGGAACTTCAGTTTTATGTCTTAAATTATACTTCATCACTGCAGTAAAACTAGGAACTCCTAATTGTTCTACACTGAAAATCAACTCCAACAAGAAATTGAATGAAAGGGCTCCTGTGGCTAATGGAGACTTCCATCCCTAAGGTAGTTAAATGCCTAGAAAGCTTTGCTTCCAAAGAACATTACAAGATCACTTACTGTTTATCAACTTTTCAGTTACTCTGCCCCACCCATGCATTAAGAATTGTACTTTCCAAGTATTAAAAGTTCTTTCCCTTAATGAAACCACTGTGCCATTTGAAAACTTCTTTTACATTTAGAGTTGGGAGTGTACAACAGCATTTTTCCAGATACCATGCATTGAAAAAGTTTTTCCTATGCAGCAACTGTATACATAAAGCATGGAACATGGCTAGGAGTTACACAGCAGTCCGCACTGGCAGAGAAAATTAAAAGTTAAGAGTTAGTTTGAACTTGTTACATGCCCTGGACAAAGTGGGCTGATTTTTGTTAACATGCAAACAGCTTATGTGTCTACTTTCCAAAGTCAAGGACTTGAGAAGGGGAAAACAAGAGGGGGAAAAAATTAGGAAATTGCATAAGGTCCTCCTGCCC
This sequence comes from Hafferia zeledoni, assembly GCA_035583235.1. Lineage (NCBI taxonomy): Eukaryota > Metazoa > Chordata > Aves > Passeriformes > Thamnophilidae > Hafferia > Hafferia zeledoni. Next base: position 5,592,301 of record JAWWEV010000134.1, read on the forward strand.
ATCTCAGGTCACAATGATTAATGGAATGAAAATGTTAATGCAGCTCAGAAGTGGCCATATCACATATGAAAGTTTAGAAAATAACTAGCAGGTTGTGTCCAAGAAAGTGTACCCATTAATAATCTCAAACCTCAGTTGAAACACAAGAGGCATAAGGAAAAAAAATGTTGACCCTGATGGTATCAATTAGACTGTGCTATTGAATGTTAAACACACCAAACACAATCCATCTAGGAAAATCACCAAGAACTCAATTCCAGTAAGGATGAAATAATTTTTAAATGGACATGTAATTTTTGCAAAAGTTCTTGCCAACACCAGTGTAGATCAAATGAAATCACAAGTTTCTCATCCCCTCACATCATATAAGATTTCTTCAACATCTGTACAACCTTTTTTGTATCTTGAGATTCTCAAATCTTAATCGTACTAATTCTTATTGCTAGTACCAGTTTGGGTTCTTCCCTACAGTACAATTCAATTTATTATAGAATGGTGGATCAAAAATAAATAAAAATATTATATTGATAAAATATTTAATTATCCAAACACATTCAGTGTATTTTCTGAGGGATAGGAGGGTAAATTAAGATTGCAACAGTAGTTGTTTAGATATCTTTTAGGAGAATATAGTACAAAATCTGCTGCTAAAGTCAAAATCGTCTCACAAACAATCTGAGACATGATAATCAGAAACCAATTCCCCATTGACTTGTCCTGGAGATAAAACATGGTTATTCTCATTTGGTGTACCTCTGTGGAAACAAAGCTAAATGGCTACATGGAAGTCAGAAGAAAAATGAAATGGGGATGTACAAAAAGAGCAAGTGCAACAGCTGAACTTTAGAGAAACTGAATAGGAAATAAGCAGTAGCTTGTACTGCTATCAGCCTTGCAGTAAAATGCTTCCGAAGTGTCAGGGAAAAGGGAAACTCAGGGGAATGAGTCTTGAGGCTGTGCACAAGAGCCTCTCCCCTCTCCAACACCTGGAGGTCAGTCTCCTAAAACCTAGTCAAGCCCTACAATGAAAAAGAAGAGACATAAAAGCTATGACCCATCATCTTTTTTACCCTGTCTCTTCTGTCTCAGTTAGTTACAAGAATGAACAGACTAAAACACGGATTTGATGGATTACTTCACCAATCTTTCCCATGCAGCCATCTCATTATCAAACCTAAAGCCTAACACGCTGCAAGTGGCACATTCTTTGTTGTCAGTAAGGAAAAGATCAGGTACAGGGATCTTGCACTTTGAAACTTGGTGTTGTTGTTAAACTCAGGTACAAGGGACAGCCAAAATTCCCTGTCAGCAGAAAACTTGGCACTGCCCTATTGGGTTTTAGGCCTCATGGTCTAAGACATACAGCTCCTGGCTTTATCAAACAAAATGCTCTATGGTTATTTTAATTGTTAATTGTCATATTTTATTTATTGAAGTTATTTGCAAAGCACTGAGCAGCTCTTTGGGTATGTGTGTCAGGACCAAAAGGAGAACAGAGGAAGAGGCTGCAAGGCAGGCAAAGTCAGTACAGGGGACCTCAGCCTTCCTATGCATTTCACCAAGCACAATTGCTTTATTCTAAAGTACCTTTGGTAAATTAGTTTTGTAAGATTGCCTGTAAGACAGTATGTCCGGGAAGTCATGTTTACAGTTCTTGTTTTCGCTGGCAATTGTAGAACGTTAAAGTGCTTTCTGACTTCATTCCCAATTTGCTAACAGAATACCCTTTTGTATGGCCACCTTGGAAGGGAAACTTAGAAGAAAGTATTTTCTTTGCAGTTTATAGAGATTTCATAAAACCACAAATCTTGCTACCTACCTAAAGAGAAGTATGTAAGAACTTACATTAAGTAATCTTCATATGCTTGTTGTGGCCTGCTTTCTTAATTCAACAGACAAAGTACAAGCTATCCAGGTACAGGCCACTGCAACTAAGTCAAACAGGACAGTGTATCTGGGAAGGACATCTATCCTATTTGCTCCTAAGCAGCATGGAAGGATGCTTCATAGAAAAACATATTCAGACAATGTCATTAGTAACACAGCACCCAGAGATAAGTATTAGGAGATTATAAGATGCAGGACTTACATGTAGGATGATGATAATGCCTTTGCCTAGGATTGTTATCTCCCTCTCATTTCTTGGATACTCTTACATCTGCCACAATTGTAAAGGAGAATCAGAGCTTTTACATTCAAAATGCAACACCCACTCTTTACAGCTGGAAGCAGCAGTGAGACATTATCACTGATGTATATTACAATAAACTGTGTGCTTTGAATATCAGGAAGAACTATTTTTTAAAATGACAACTGAACTTAAGATGGGTGATTTTAGTTTGAAAAATACATTTCTCCTCTTTCCGGCATGCCTGAAATGCACTTGATTAATTTAAATCACAATTCTAGGTATGTGTACAGCTGAAATCTAAAGAAATGAAAACGAAACCTTACGCATCCACGAAGCCAACTTTTTAAATATTTGTTCAACAGGAGGTACAAATTAAGGGAAGATGCTTTGCCTTGAGATATACAAAAGTATCTACAAGTTGTGCGGCTGATGAGAACTTCAAAGTATCAGAACCAAAACTCATCAATGCAAAAGCAGCAGCTCTGTCAAATGGCTACAAGGTTGTACATGACAGGTACTTGTATTTAGATACATTTCCTTATATTTAGAAAAGCATGATTTAGGCCACTAACCTAAATTATCACAGTAGAGGTAGAAAACAAAGTCCATGATTGTTCAGGAAAAAGAAGTAAGACCTAAACTAAACAACAAGCACTATCATTGCATGGTAAAATCTCTCACCCAATAGTTTTTCTCTCACCAATTTTTTTCTTGGTTAGGTTTCTTTTTTTAACACATTCAAGCCAGCAGTGTAAAAAAAACGAAAAAAGAAAAAAAAAAGGCAGCCACTTAGTCCTTTCCTTGCACAAGACAAGTATATTAATATACCTCATTCACATTCTGATCTCAGTTGAGTTCCTGATGAACTCACTTTTGCTATTAGATTTGAATAAGCACATGAGGTGCTGGTGAAAGAAATAAGAAATACATGAGAACAGCAGAAATAACTTTACAAGTAATGAATCAAACTATGTTTATGTATTTATCATTGCACTGTGTAGCCACAGTGGTAGCATTGCCACAGGAGTCTGAGGCAAAGCATAAAGCAAGATTTGCATGAAGTCTTTGACTAGACCAAACTACAGTGTTGCAAACATAACAAGGAAGGCCAAGAAGTTTTCTTGTTCTGAGATTTTCTGCAATTATATCAGTTGACTTAACATGAGATACTACCTTTCCCTTCACATACTTTTACATACATGTGACATTTCATATGCTGCAATATCAGCTCCTCACTACTCCAGTCAGAAATATCTCATCTCTGGGGACAGTATTACCACATTAGGCAAGGAAAGAAACAGTAGGAATATGTGAAGTTTTGGATCCCCTGTTTCTGGACCAGCATGTTCATAAAAACTTTATTCTTCTTTATCTTTTAAAGTGTCTTCAAGAGAGAGACAAGTTGAAAGAGTTGGCATCTGTTGAACAATATAAAGTACAGCAGATGCTAAATAAAGCAAGCATGTTATTGTTTTAGCTGTATAATAGTTTGTAGTCTTACTGGAGCGTTATATGAACAAGCCAGGTCCCCTTGGAGTTATTCTCTGATCATGCAATATGTCAAAAGACACAAGATGAGTGTGATAACTCTAATAAGTAAAATTCATGGAAAATACAGCCAATTACTGATTGATTGGAGATGCAGCAGACTCCAGATACACACAAAATTCTTCATTACGATGGGCAGATATTTATTCTGTAACAACTTGAAAAGACATTTGCGCACAGCTTTATTAATAGGATCTGCTCAAGAAGCAAGTAGGTGCTCAGAACACAGACACAAAAACACAGCAATGACGAAGTTTCACGCACTTGGTAGAGCTTTTCACCTATGATCAACCTGGACAGGCTGGATCGATGGGCTGAGGCCAGTGATAAGGGGTTCAACAAGGCCAAGTGTCCAGTCCTGCACTGGGTGGGGGTCACAAAAACCCCCTGCACCAGTACAGGCTGGGGGAACAGTGGTCGGAGAGTGGCCCAGTGGAAAAGGACCTGAGAATGCTGCTCAACAGCAGCTGAACATGAGCCAGTGTGTGCACCCAGGTGGCCAAGAAGTACAGCGGCATCCTGGCTATCCATATAGGAAATAGTGTGGTTAGCAGGACTAAGGAAGTGATTGCCCCCCATACTCAGCACTGGTGAGGCTGCATCTCAAGTGCTGTGTCTAGTTCTGCGCCTCTTACTGAAAGACACTGAAGTGCTGAAGCATGTCCAGAGAAGGGCAATGGAGGTGGTTAAGGGTCTGGAGAGTCACATGAGGAACAGCTGAGGGAGCTGGGTGAAAGGAGGCTCAGGGGTGACCTTATCACTCTGCATCTACCTGAAAGGAGGTTGTAGCCAGAAGGATGCTGGTCTCTTCTCCCAAGTCACAAGCAAGAGGACAAGAGTAAACGGCCTCAAGTTACACCAGCGGATTTTTAGACTGGATATTGGGAAAAACATCTTCACTGAAAGGACAGTCAAACATTGGAACTACAACTGCCCAGGGAGGCATTTGTGTCACCAACCCTTAAGATAGTCAAAAAACATGTAGATGAGGCACTTTTAGGGACATGGTTTGGTGATAGACTTGGCAGTGCTGGGTTAAGGGTTGGACTTAACAACCTTAAGGGTCTTTTCCAACATCAATGTTTCTATGAGTTCAGAGAGGGCACCAGACAGACTGGTAATGAGAACTCATACTTTCTTCTACTCTACATCCAAAACAGTAAGTGAATGAACTACGAAGAATTAGATTAAGTTACTCTCAACTAACAAAGTTCATTTTCATAAGGCAGTAAGATTCTTTTCAAGGCCTTGTCTTCAGGAATACTGAAGTTACAAATCACTAATTTAAGGTTTTTCTAATTTCAGAACATAAATGGGTCATTTTGTGTTCTTTTAGAAGATTAGCAAGGCATCAAAAACCTCCAGAGGAAGTCAGAAAAATCACTGAACCTTTTAACCCTTTGTATTATACAGTTGGTTTTCACATACTAAAATTATGTTGTACATTATTTGGCTACTCTCTTTTCATTTGTCAAATTACCATTTGTATTTCTCTAACAAAATCTGACCTAGGCGTATGACAGCACATGGCTCTAAGTTTTACATAGATCTTGCAATTTCTCCAGACCTCTGAAAGCAAGCAGCAAGCAATACATCAAATGACATGTTATACTGTATGATACTGGTACCACAGTACTCAGGAACCCTACTATTTTATCTCCTTCCTCCATCCGGAAACATTAATATGTCACCAAGAAAGGGTATACTATCCAAAAATAAACACTTAAGCTATTCAGTAAAACAGAATATTCTAGGTCAGCATTAGAAGTGAAACACAGCAACACCGTGATACATTACCATATATTTCTGTCTCTAAATGTAAGAATCATTGCTGTCAAATTAAACCTCCTCAGAGGTAACTCAAAGAAATCCCCAGCAACTCCTCTAAAGACAGGCAAGATAAGAAGTCTCCAGTTCAGAGGACTGACATCTTCAGTCGTACTAGACTGCCCTGAAAAATCCAACACAAACTTAACAATTTTCTCAGGAGTATGGAATAAAAAAAAAAAAAAAAAAATTAAAAAAAAAAGGTCTTTTGTCTTCTGTGCAATGGTTTTTCCTTTTTCAGCCAGTAGGTTTCATGAGAATTCTGATGTTCAATTGTGAAGAAAAAATTATTTTCCTAAATAAAAATATTGGGAGGCAGTGTTCTCATGTCACGCTGAATTGGTCAATGTCAGGATATCTGATTACCTGTAAACCAGTTCAGCACATACTTTTTTTCTTATATATTGTGGCTGTCAAATCACTAACAGATACCTAATTTGAGTCTCTGCTTTCTTTTCCTGCTTTGCTTTTCAATCCTGTACACACTGTTTTTCAGCTAATGTAGACTCTTTCTTTAACAAGTCTCCAGAAACCCTGTGCCCTGTGTGAATGAGCATCACAAGTTTCAGATCAGGGCATCAAAAGGACAATTTTTTCAGAACATTATCCTGTAAGGAGTCTCTAAAGCAGCTTTCCCTCACGGTTCCAATAACCTCAAATAAAGCAACATTTCTACAGTTCAGGTTGGGACAGGAGAATCATCAGTGTTCTGGACAAGCCTTTCAGATAAAACAGGCAAGTGAACCTCACATGACTCCAGACAAGGACTTTCCACTGATCTGTTCCATTCACATCCAATTTCCACAACCCTACCCAGAAAGATTTAGGGGTCATCTGTGGCTTGACTGTGACTTGACCCTCAAGTCTGACTCAGAAAACAAGAATTTCTCTTCTCTGTTTCCATTTCCTGCTTGATTTTGATAAGCCAGTGTGGAGTCCCTACAGAACAAGACCCACATATATCATGTGCTTCCATCTTGACCACTAGAAGCTTTTCTTTTCCTTCAGGAGTTCTGCTACCCTCCCTTCAGAGCAAAAATCTGTTAAATAACTGTACGGTCCAGATAGGGAGGGTTGTCCTCTTTTTAAAAAATAAAAAAGCAATTCTAGGCCACGAGTAAATTCATACAGCTGTGATGAGAGTCAGGTAGGAAGGGTTACAGAAAATTCTGGTGTTCACAAACAGCGCGGGCTGGTTCTGAGTGGCATGATCACTCAACAACTCACTGCTTATAGAAAAAAATCATAGTCACTAAATCATCTCAGAATAAAGAATATCTTTCTGAATTTTATTCCTTTGCTGATCTTTCCCCCCAAAAAAAGTTATTTTAGTGCCAATCTGGAAAGAAAGTCACTAGTATAATGATAAGGAAAACAAGCCCTTAAAGAAGAGTTGCAGCACTGTCTGTTACTAGCACTTAACTGCCAGCAATGATGCACAACTGCCATCCTTTTATCCAAAACCATGCCCAGAGAACAGACATAAGTCTGGGATACTCCTTTTCCTTTATCCCATTTTTTGTACAAACAAACAGGCATGTTCTCAGTTGATATAAAATTGTAGTATCTCAAGTGTTTGGTATTTTTTCCTATTAACCAGTTCCTAACCCTGGGTAGAGTTCAAGGCCAGAAGTACAGATAGCTCTGTTTGTAATAAAACTTATTTTGTTAAGAGTATTTAAATGCTGGGAACTCAAAAGGCTTTAATAACTGTTAAACACACGGGATGTTTTCAAGCATATAGGGAGTTTCCTAATGTTTTTGGTCCTGGTTCCTACAGGAGTTACTGAGAACAGGCAAATAATGGGGACAGTGGGGAGTCTGGGAACCACAGTACAAGAGCCTTCCAGTTCAAGAAAATATTGTGAACAAGCATGGATTACTTTTTTACAGTTTTGCCACTGCTTCATTTGACTTTGCCATTCTTACAGCAAAGTCTGCTGATGGACTCTTGTTTCAAATAGCACTGGACAAGGCCATGAGCATAATAAAAGTAGTTCAAATCACTGGAAAACATTTCAAACTTCTCACATCCACTGAGTGTGTCATCAGTAAAAAGGGCATAGCTAGCCATATATACAGAAAGAGCTACAAATAGTATTATCAAATGATCAGCAACCTGTAATGAACACTTGTTCTATCCCTCACTCATCTCAGAAGACAAAGCCTCCCTTCTGTGAGCTCACCTTTGACTGTGGTCACACAGCTAGAAGTACTTCCAAATCACAGGCAACATGTGTAGGTCGTTATCTTCCACTTGGAAAGATGACAAGCACATTCATTATTCAAAGCCTGTCCCTTTGAAGCTTCCCACTTGTAAAGCCAGGGATGTAAGTCTTGTGTGGTTCTGACAAACACTGCTTTGAGGTCTGGGGTTTTACCAGATCTTTCCTTCTCACCAAATATTGCAAGTTTTACTCCCAAATTATATTCAGCAGGACACTCAAGATGGTTTTCATGGCTTTCAAAAGAACTGATGCTCTAGTTTGAGTTTATGGGCTACTGTTAAAGGATATGCTCCTGCTTTGAGTTATATTCTTTTTATTGATGCCTAAGGATTTTAGTGTACATTTTGTAGATTTTTGGAATTATATAGGTTGCATGGATCTTCTCCCCATTTTAAACATCATTTTGAACAACATTTTAAGCATCAGTGCAAGACGCAATGTCTTCATCTAACTGCCTTACACAGAGTTGAATAGAAGTGGCATCAAAGTTCTCACAGAAGACCCTGCTTTGATCATATACAAGGATTTCCAGCAGAGGACAGAAAATACTCAGTCCATTTAACATTGTAACAAATTCAGAGAAAGGTTTGCAACCTCATTTCATAGATTGCCGTAAACTAAACGGATGCACCATAGTGCATTGAGTAAGTATTCCAATGACTGGGTTATTACTCAAATCCCAGATACTGCATGAGATCATAACTGGTCATAATAACACATTTCCCCTAAGAGGAACATTTTCACTCAATATAAAAAAGGATAAACTTATTCCTCAATTATCTACATCTGTATCTTCCTTATTTTTCTGCCCTTCCAATGATTAAATCTACCTGGGCCACAACATAATTCTGGGAAACTGGGCATTCCCATTCTATCTTATAACATTCCCAAGCATTGCATCTTCTGCAGGGTCTTTTTCTGAGTATGAGGACTAGAGGACATGATTTTCTCTGTATTATGGAAGTAAATATGATCCCAGAGATAATGAGGTGCTCGAGTATTTTGCTGCAGATCCACAACAATGTTTGGGAATAAAACATCTGATCTGCCTATCTCCCATTCATTGAGTTACAAGAAAAATAATCACAAATTAATAGCAAGCTGAAGACTTCAGCTTATTTATTCCATCTGCATGACTTTGGGCATGATCATTCACCAGGAGAAATAAATGGTGAACTCCCACTGAAGTCAGAAACAGCAAGACTAAATCCCTGGTTTCTTTCCTCCCACCAGCTTCCCTAGAGAAATGGACAGATCACAAAAGTTAAATGACTATTTTTCACTTTGGAATAACAGTGGAAAAAAAAATGCACACTACAGTCATTGCATATTTTTTTTACCATTCCTTAACCAGGCTTCTGATTTTCACTTATAAAACTTAGCAGGATAAACACACAGACAAAATAAAAACCCTCAAGGTAAATAAAAGCCTGACCAGCACATAAAGCCTGTCTTTATAAAGCAGACACTTTTGCATTTAGGATACTTTTAAAATCATACTCTGAGAACTGCTCCCTCCCCTGACTCATTGTCTCTCTCCTCTCTCGCCCTATTTTTCAGACTAATCCATGCTCATACTATGGGGATTGCCAATATGGAACATCCCACTGACCTTGGCAATTGGCAGCTGTGATCAATCACTTCATAAAATCCTGTATGTCAGCTAGAAACCAGTTGTGTTTCTTAAGTAAGTCAATCTGCTAAACAGCTTAAGTCATGAATTCATTCAAAACACTAAAAAAAACCCACTAATTTGGATGAAATGTTACTTTATGCCTGATTTTCTTTCTGTTTTTTTAAAGGTTAATAACAGAGAGGAAATTCTTCTGTGTCATTATGAGAAGCTGCTGGCAGACTCCAGTGTTAGTATACTGGTTTACAGAGGGGACCTCTATGCTTACTGGTGGGGCTTACCACAGGTATCCCTAGTCGTGACACCCACATTAGTAACATGCACACAGCAAATAATTTCCAACTTTTTCCAGGCAATTATTCTGATCTAAATATGTAGTTAGTTATCAAACAAAAAGAAAGCAAACATCTCTCCATAGAAACTGAGTATCAGACAAAACTGTAAATACCAAACACACAACTAAACAAATGAGACACTTTTTAACCCCAGGCTGAACTTTGGCAGAATGAGATCAGCATAGAATGTAATTTTTTCCATAATTATTTCCTCTTTAAAAACAACATGTTAATGGATCTCTTTGGCCCATTTGCTCATTATTGAGTCTGTAGATTCTAGTCTCTGCCCATGGGTAGTCCTATGAGCATAATTTCAGTGATTTGTTAACCATTTGCACTTCTAATCTGTCCCACAAAAATAATAGTTTATCCATTCAACCCTTTGGATAAATAAAAATGAAATAATTTTAAAATATGTCTATCAAACACAAAACACAGAGAAAAAAATAAGGAGAAGGAGTAAGAAATTAAAAAGGTACACTGAAGAGACAAAGAAAGAAACTAAATAAAGAAAGAAGCCAACTGAGAACAAGTGAGGATAAAGATAGGACTCACTGGAGACATGAGATTTGAATGAGTAGGGAGGCCTGTGCAGGTAATCTGCAGTAAAACCTGATCACAAAAGGACTTTTACTACCTTAAATGTATTGCAATACGTTTCAGAAACAGAATAATAAAGCAGAAGCCTGCCTCTTAAAACACCATTCATTACTACAGCCATCTATGGGAACTAACTCATTCTCCAACAACACAACCATTACAAAGTACAATAAGAAAATATATTTCCATTCACAACCCGAGGGAAAAGGATATGGTATTTTGCACAGTTTTGCTGTAAAATGAGAATACTGTGAAAGGTACCTTCCCAAGGTACAATGACACATTTCCTTTCTCACCTAGACAATAAAAGCAGGTAATGCAGGCAGGGTATCACACCTCACAGGTCCATGTAAAAGTTACTGGGAGGCAGCAAAAAAAAAAAACAAAAACAAACACCCACAAGCCCAGCCCTCAAATTCAGTATCTTGACAAACACTGACTTGAGTTCTAGTAGATAACAGACAAGTGAGTCATCGGCTCTAACAGGAAAGTTCCTTGGAGCTTAGGTCATTTACTACAATAAAAATTTAATTCCTACATGACTAAAAAAAAGCCTGTGTTTAGGCATCTAGAATTAAGAGGTTTTTTCTCTGTGGCAGACTTCTTAAACACACGTAAAGGAGACCACTTCCAGATTGCAGGGCAGATACACTGTCACAGAGTGTATGGGCCTGCCCACTACAGTAAAACTCTTTTCAGGCATAACTAACAATTTCATTTCCATGCAAACCAAGGCAAAAAGGAAAACTTCCTTTTTACCTTTTTGACATAACAAAAGCTATGCATAATGTCAAATAAGTACCACCTTTATCCAATTTGTGTATTTATCCATGGTTTTGAATTTACAGTACAGCTTTTTGTGAAAAACGTTTCTAAAAAACCATATCACATTACAAATTATTTTTCCCATTTAGAACTCAGTGCAGTCTTTTTTCATCTGACCCTGCTTCATTTACCTGTATTTCCAGCACTCTTACAACATCACATCTATTGGAAGTGTGTTAAAATAAGCAAATACACCATTCTCACACACAATACACCATTACACCTGGTCTCAGAGACTCCTGGAGATGGGATTTTGCATGAATCACAAGAAGTGACCAGCTGAATAGCTGTTTAGGTACTTTGGGCATACAACATATCCATTGACTTTGCAAAAAAACTGGGGAACCATAAATTCCAGCTCAACCTAAGCAATAGCTATGTCTGTGTATCAGTATCCCCTGCACCATTTATCCAGTTGTATAACCTCTTTTTCTGCCTCTAAATTATACTTGATTTCTATTCTATTAGAGCTACAAGTTATATCAACTAGAATGCAAATACATGAACCACTTAATTGTGTGTGAAGGGTGCACCCTGAGCTACCTGTACTAAATGAATTCCTCAACACTATGTACTGTTCTACATCCCCCTGCAACAGACACAGAAGGCAAGTAAAAATGCTTCGTTCACACCCTCTTTGAAGCTGAAGTTACTCATAATCATCACCCAGTGAAGTCCCTTCTCTTACTATTACAGATCTTTCTCTGTTGTCTTAGAGCTCTGATTGCAGAAGACATTTCTTCAGGTTGAAGCTAAAGGCCACATGTAAAAATTACCCCTTCCAAAACTCCACAAGCTTCAACACAGTGATGTCAACATCATAAATTGGAAGGATGCTTTCGGTAAGCTCTTCTCAGGGGTGCCAAGTAATAGGACAAGAGGCCACAGGCAGAAACGGATGCAGAGAAAGTTCCACTTGAACATGAGAAAGAACTTCTTTGTTCTGCAGTGACTTAACACTGGAACAGATAACCAGGAGTAGTTGTGGAGTCTTCCTCACTGGAGATATTCAAGAGCCGTCTGGATGCAATCCTGTGCCATGTACTCTAGGATGACACTGCTTGAGCAGGGAGGTTGGACCAGATGACCCACTGTGGTCTGTTCTAAACTGACCCATTTCTGTGATTCTTTTATATCCAGACAGTATTCAGTTGAACCATTGCCACACCAGAGCATTGTAGTTGGCAGTGGCTGCTTTATTACACACCAACACAACCCGATCATCAACTTAACATAAGCAGACTTCAAACAAGGCACGAAAATTTCCCCACTTGCACTTGATCTCATTCTAGAATCACACACCTCTGCCACTATATCCAGTTTAATCATATGTTTACAATTCAGGTCTTAAAAGCAGTAAGAGGATATGCGACCTCTCTCCATACCCTGTGGGGCATGGAAATTACACCAGTAAAGAAGCACAGTTTGAGTCCAAGGACCTGTGATGGTCTACACAAATGAAAAATGCATTTTTTCATTTCCAAAATACCCCTCACATTAAATTTCTATAGAAAGGAAAGGAAAATTATACCAAGAAATCCAGCATACCTGGCACCATTGTCCAGATTGTCCCATTGTTCATTTGAGAAACAACACAATACAGAGGATTTTTCCCAACTATAACTTTGAGATGACTGAAAAGAGACAAGACTTCTGCTTGATGTTCCTTACTACAAAACCATGCATTTCTGAGAAGGAAATACACCAATACAAAAACACTTCGGCAAAGTCAAAGCAAATTCACGTTATCTGACTTGACTTCAGGAAAGCTCCAAAGCAGAAAGAGATGTCCTATGGAAAAGGAAAATACTCAAAAACTTTGAAAATTTCCCATCATTGACAAAAGTATTAATTAACGAAGGGTATAAAAATAATTTTGAGAGACTGAACATGAGCAGTATTCTTCAGGGTTATACTTCTGTTTTCTGCTCAACTCAGATGTGTTGTCAGACTACAGCAAAAAGGGTTTTAACAGCAATGTTAGTACTACAGGAACACTTTGCAGCCACTAAGAAGCAGCTCTATGCAACATAATTGTCTTTGTAGACAATTTTTTTCAAGGTTGATGGGTTTATCTGGGCTGAGAGATACACAGAAGATGCTTACTTATTATCCCATGTTACACAAACACATAACAGAGAAAATAAAAACACACATTTAAAGAGATCAACATCCTCCTTTGGATTGGTCTACTGAAATTAAAAAAAAAAAAAAAAGACAGCAATGTGCCTTGAAATACAACCTGCAAATGTCTGACTACAGCTATTTGCTCCCTTTTATGCACTGAACTGCTCTCAGGAGACCAGCTCCCAAAGGTGAAATTCCATCCTGTCTTAGTTTGAGAAAAAAACCGAAATGTTTACCAAAAAGCAGGAGAGGATTCCTCTACAATAATCACGTCACTCTTTATTAAATTTAAGAAAAAGGAACTTTAATTAGAAAACGGATATGAGGCTAACTGTTCTTAACTACTATATACATACATATATATGTATAGATATAACTGTAAACAGACCAGAGCAAACTACCCCCCCCCAGCACCAAAAGTAAAAATAAAAGAGAACACACAGACACACACACACACACACAAAACAGTAGGTTCCTCCTGGAGCAGTTATATTTTATGGACAGTGTCAGTGTCACACCTTGACTCTCTCCCTCCCTCTCTCCTTGTCCTCTGTTCCAAACAAAGAAGGAAAAACTGAGAGTGGAGGAAACGGTGATAATTCCCAGGAATCTCCTTGCAGTCCAAATAGGTCCCCAGGAAGAGGGGAAAAAAGGGCTGCAGTGTCCTGAAGCAGCTGCGTCCCTTCTCTCTCTCTGAAGCTTAGGGTGCCCAGAGATGGAGGGGGAAAAGCAAAGAGCAGAGTGAGCTAAAAAAGAGAACTCACCAGCAAGCAGTGGCTCCTTTTCTGCAGCTACCCAAAAGAAAAACCCCAAAAAAGTCAAACCACCACACACAGAACCACAAAAGAAAAACTTCTCCCCATCCCCAGGTGTTGACTCAGGTCATCAACTCGGAATTCAAAGTGGTTGGGCTACTCCTTTGTTCTGTAGTAGGAGGGAGAGAGTTTACATTACCATTCAAAACTGCAACGCTTTCTAAAATCTGGATAAAAATCACCTTCAATTTGGTATCTCAGCATCACAATCATGCACAAAATTGCTCAGTACTTTAAGCAGGCACAGACAAATGAGGGTAAAGTCAAAGTACTGCCCGCATTGGTAGATGCTGTGTAGTTCCATTTCGTCAACATGGTCAGAATTTTGGAGGAATTGATGTGCTTACCTAGTTTAATTTACTTCAGTTGTGTATGTGAGAAATGTAGGCCTAATTCTTGTCAAAAATATAATAAAGTATACTGTATGGCTTGCCAAATCATTCAGTGGGATTCTGGAAGCACTGAATCTGGGTG
>JAWWEV010000134.1:5606943-5619228 GCA_035583235.1 Hafferia zeledoni
TTGTTTGTGGGAAATGAATAGAGGGGGTAGAATACACAGCCTTGATCACCCCCACACAGTGCCAACTGGTCCCACCTACTAAACTAGGACAATTATTACTACTCCTTGTCACCATTTGATAACAAGGGCATCACTGTTCAAAAGTTAAAAAAACCCCCTCACACTAGGCAACGTATCCATCCTCACAATGATCTGAAGACTGCACAGCAGTCAAGGCTGCTCTGTCAGAAGCTGATGTCTATTTCAGCTGTTTGTAGGGTCACAAAAACCTTCTCCTTAAAGGAAACAATCAGAAAGGCAGAAATAAGCCCAGGAAATAAGTTCTAATGGTAGAACTGTTTATGGACTGTGTACAGGAGAAAAATAAGTATCAAAGGTTACAGATTTGGGGTGGAGGGACATTTTAAGGAAAATCAAATCTTTCTGCAACACACAGAATATATTAGTATTTTAAAGGTATGCTGAAGTGATTGCCTTCAGACTCTTTAGCAACCGAACTCTACAATAAAACAACTGTGTTGTTTAATCTGAGCCCCAAAGCAACTTTACATACTCATTTGTATTAACTCACAACTCTGTGGAGAAGAAAGCTACCATGAATCTGGCTCCACAAATGCTCACATGCCATAATCATCAGTAAAACCCAGACTGTGAACACGTACCGCTACCTAACTTTTCACAGGCTTTTGCTCATTGGAGAACATTATATGATAGTGTCTGGGGTCTTTGCTGGCAAGTGTAGGTATTCATTAGCAATAGCAGAAAGGCTATGGGGAATTACCTTTGATGGCTAAATCAGCACTCTGGGTCATTGAAATACACTGGCACGATGCTCTGAAAATCCTGTCTACAACTAAAGCTTTATTTTCTGCCATATAAAGCAACTCACTGCACTACCATCACACTTGGCCTTCTGTCCCATTGTCACCAAGCTCATTGTAGAGTTTCATTCATAAAGCCAAAAGAGTTTCATCAAGGTTTGAAATGTATGTATACAAAATGGCAGTCACCTCACTTATTTTATTGCTGATTAATTTGCCTAACTCTATATAAAATAAATATTACACATGATTTTTTTTCAATTTTTTCTGTACACACATCTACCTCAAATGACCATTTATAGCTCTTTCATGCTATGCATTGAAGTCCTACTTCCCTGACTATCTCCCATGTATGAATGAGGTGATCTTTACCTCTATTTTCCTTCTGAAGCAGCCCAGAAGGAACTCTCCCCTTTCCCACTTCCAACAGTTACCAACAAGACAGTTCTCCAGTACTCACAAGTATTACCATCGCTTCCTCGGTACATCATGACTAAATTTACAATGCAAAGAGTTAAAAGCCAAGAGTGTTAGTTGTCTATAATTGCCTGTGTGGTACAGAAAACAATAAGACTAACAACTCTTAGCACAGAAATAGAAAATGTTACATTGGAATTCAAAAGGTAGATCCTTATAGCCTATCAAAAAGGTAGCCCAAATGTAGTCAGGGGAGTTGTTCCAACATGCACAAAATCATAACTTGGCTCAAGCTGCATTTTCACCAAAACAGAAATCATCACCACCATTAAAGTAGTCCAATGTAAAATTAGCCTGGTTATTGTAAAGTTGAAATTAGTTCTCATTAGAAAGGTAGGAACCATGTTCTGTAGAGGATCATATGCTATGGAGAGAGATGTGTGTCATACAAGGCCATTTGACAAACTCTGAATCTGAAACACTTTCAGGTGCAGATGAAGTGTCTCTGACCTCTCACACTTGTTTGGTTTTTCTAGTTCTATCACCCAAACTATTACTTCCTTCTGCAAACTTGGCATCCTGACCTACACAGCTAGGTATGTTTGACACTCAGATCTTTGTAGATTGATAAATAACAAGGACTATATCAAATTTTTCATGTAGGAGCCTATGTAGCATGTAAAATCAGAGCTAACACGCTAACAAGGTTTTGTTTACAGTATGAGGCACAAATTACCTTAGGCAGTGGCTAAAACCAAGCTGCAGTTTAGGTGTGCAACATAGCTTATATTTTCCAATCCCTTTAATAAAACTCAAATTTGAGCCTTACAGTAAATACTTACACACGTGCTTCAAGTAACGTATATTTTATAGAAATCATTCTAATCACAGGCAGAAAGCTAAGTATGCTGCAGACTGAAGCCTGAAAGAGTCAGGTGAACACCCTAAAACCAACAGCTTAAAACAGAACATCAAAAACAACATACCTTAAAAATTTGGATCCCATAACATCTAGTGAAAGAAAATATCCCACATTGCCTGGCTCATATAGAGCCCACATCACAGGGAAAACTGGGACAGAATTTATTGTCATTTTACAGAACTATTTACCATATATGCATTGTACCTACAACTTACTTGAATTGTTAGAACTATGCTCGTTTCAAGTTTCAGTTGTTGCAGTTCAGATTCTTGTCCTTGGTTCTGCTTTAAGCCATCACATGTTCTTTATCAGAGATAATGTTGTTAGCAAAGAAATAGAATTGTAATTTGAAGGCTTGACAGCAAAAGCACCATTTCCTGTATTTGAAGACATGGCTTAACCTTTATAACCTAAGAAAAAGTAACTAAATCATGTGGACTTTGTGTCATGAAAAGAATAGATTTGCTCTTGGCTCCTCAATCTAGTGCTTACAATGCAGGGAATTTGCTTTTAGTTCATATTTCCCAGAAACAGTCATGAGAGTAAACATACACCAACTCCTGTTCCAGAGAAGCACTATGATCCCTTGCCAGTTTTGAATCATCTCTGTGCTACCTGGAGTCCTGTGCTCAGCAAACTGTGCCAAATGACTGTTAAGCAGCACAACCGGTGCCACCCTTTGCTAGCCGAGGGTGCTGTTCCAAAGGGAATTTTAGAAACAGTTGCAGGCAAAGCTGGTAACCCAATGTAAATATTACTACATTATATATGAGCTAGCAGCCTATCAGTCCCTTCTCAGTGATACATCTCTATGGGAAAAGGCATGCAAGCTTCCATGTGGTGGTGATGTCTCATGTGATTTTTTAAAGGCATATGGTAACTCAGACTTATTTACTGTTCTCATATCTGTAAACAAAGAAAAGCTTAAAAGGTTACATTCCTTCCTACTCCTTGCTATGTTATTTGAACCAAACTGAGAGTTTAGCAACATAAACATCTGTCATATGAACTTAAATCTTGTTACTTTCTCTTTTTTCTTCTTCAGAAGATAAAATACCCAAATATGTCTGACTACATAAAAGCAGAGCTGAACCATCTCATTTTTCTGCCAAAGTATCAGAAATTATAGCTAAGAGTAAGGGGAGAATTTTAAAAAACAAAACAATTACAAAAAATTAAGCATGCTGAACATCCACCATACCCTAAATAGTCTTCCTATATTTGCCTCCACACATAACAAAACACAAAATAAACTAAAATACCATTTACTTTTGGTTTAATTCATGAAGGAATTCAAAGGATATCAACCAATTTCTACAAATTATATCTAGGAAAAGACACACGTAAAATGCTGTTTGAACACATGCTAAAGAACAAAATTAAAATATTCAAATTTACTTTTTACTTTTTACCTCACACCTCTCTATTACACCCACAAATATTCAAAGGAAAAACAGCAGATTCCACGAGTAAGAAAATCAAATAATGGGACATATTCAATTCTCCCTTCTTGTCACTTCCTTTCTTCAAAGCAAACAATTTCTATTTTAATTTATTAGTCTTTCTTAATTTGATATGGTGATGTAATAGTAGCAGTCTATTAGAACAGGAGGCACAAGAATCATAGGAAAACTCAGGCTGGAAGGTACCTCTGAAGTGCTGTGATCCAATCTCAGGTTCCAAGCAGGCTCAGCTCGGAGGTCAGACCAGGATGATCAAGCCCAGTCCTGCACACGCCCAAGGATGAAGACTGCACATCCTCTCTGAGCAGCCAGTCATGCTCCCTGACTGCCACAGGATTAAAATGTTGTTCCTTATACCCACCTCAAACCTCTCATTTCAATTTATGCTTGTTTATGGCACTGTAAAGGGTCTGTCTCCATCAACAGCGTTGTCTTTACTAGATGGCCTCAGCCCCCCTGTTTGCTACCAGGGCATTATAACTATCCTGCAGTTTGATCCACAGGCAGAGGATGGTAACAATGACCCTTAATTAGGTACAGATCAAGAATTTGCTTGGATTTATTTTTCCCTTGCTCAGGTAGAGTGGTTTGAGGTGAGACCAGACTTTTTTAATCAGTGGTCTTGGACAATTAAATTGTGCTAGGAATTATAATAATGAAAAGGCTGTAGATTCAATTTTTGAAGACAAGAAAGAATGGAAAGACAACTGTGACTCTCATGCTCTAGCAGTTCTTGAAGGTGACAGAGGTTGTTGCATGGCTACCTATTCTTTTACTCTGCCAGAGGCTACAATCCACAATGCAGAAAGGGCAAAACAGGTGGTACGTCTATTCCTCAGCAGAGGCAGTTCAGGCTGTCATATTAATGGAGTTGCCATTAGCTCCAGTTTACATTACTATGTGAAACTGAACTACAGCAGCAGAGAGCTCTGATTCATGATCCCTGCCAGAGTTAAGTGCAGTGACTAAAGAGATGGCCTCCCCCACATCTCCTCAGCCAATGCAGCTACATTTCACAGGGATCATGAATCAGAGTCATGAGGGAGGGGGGAATAGATTAGGAATAAAAGTAAGACAGGAAATGAGGAAGAAGAAAGAGTAAAGAAGTGAGTGCAGGAAAGAGCATTAGCAGACAGAAAAAGGGTTATTAGCATGCCAAGAGGAAAAAAAAGAAAAAACAAAAGGATAGGAATTTGTTAGGGTATATCTCAAAAGCCTAAATTTAGAGGAGGTGGGGGAACAAGGCACCTCACATCTATTAATACCACCAAGTTATTGATTACCTTTGGGCTTGACCTCCAAAACATGCAGTAACAAGTTGTTTGAATCAATAACAACTACAGAATTCTACAAAATATGGCCAGCAAACTAAGTGAAAGTATTTCCATCTGGGATTTGGATATTCCAAGCTCCAGGATGCAGCAGGGTTACTCCCTAAAGAGTTAATAACACCAGTATGGAAAAGATTATTACTTGACTGGGCAATTAAGAAGTGTCCAAGTGATGCACAAGAGGAACTGGCACCTTCAAAGCATAAGGCAGCAAGAAACGGTTTGTAGGGAAGAAAAGCAAAGCCCTTCTTGCTTGAGTTAATGAGTGATAGCTTAGCAGGTCAAGTGAAAATCTTTCCATTGAAATGATTCAAAAGGCATGCAGAGACCAAACACAGAAAAGAAATCTGCCTGCTTCAGGCTCCACTCAGTGAGTGTAACCTGAAGATGAAGACAGTGAAAACCATGTAATTCTGCCAGGCATTTGCCAACTTGTCAGTGGAGTCATACGGAGTAAAGGAAACCATTAAATCTGAATTAAATGCTGCCTGGAGAATATGTTGGTGTTTTCTTCTTTCCCTTCTGTTCAGCTGTATCTACAAGTTTTCATATGGGCCATCTGTTTAGGATTTGTAAATAAATACTTACTGACTTGTAGCTTAATTTTTGTTAGGAGTTATTTCAAGGAGGGTTGAGCCCTAAGGCATTCCTTTCCTTGGGAATGGCCAACCTGAAAATTTGTGCCATAGGTGTTTGCAAGGTGACCACCAAGCCCTGTGTGTTCTCATACAGGCACATGTCCACATGCAACAGGCTCTGCTCGAGTCCTCTGGCAAAAGGAACTTACAAGGAAAACGTTTCTTCGGGATGAGCACTGAGGGCCAGGACAGCTCTTCAGAATGTGGCAAGGCAATGACTCTGTATTTCAAGGGTCTCATGCAACATAAAATAACAATAAAGATTAAAACAATGTGGTGAAAAGGGGAGAGACTTATGCCATGTGCTGCAGAAGAACGCGAAACCTCTCCATGTCCTCGATGATGCCCAAATTTTGTCTCAAGCTGAAATAGTCCAAAGAAATAGAATTAGCCTTTCTGCATTTCAGCAGACGAAATTAAAGTCCAGAAATGAGAAAATGGGAGGCAGCTAAAAATGAAGCTAATAAAGAAGCCAAACAGGCATTATAAGAAGCAGAGCACAGGAGGTGAACAGGACTGACAACCACAGTCCGTTGGCTGAGATGAAAGGACATAACCAGCAGAACAGAAGCAACTTTCCAAATCACACAGCCCGTAATTCACACTACAAAGACAGATCCTTCTGACAGTTTGTACAACATCCACAAAGCAGCTAAAGACTGTCAGCTATCTGTTTTATTCTTCTAGCTGGAAAGAAGAAACTTCATCTATTTTCAACAGTGTAGACTAGGCAGTGTATCAAATTACACTCTGGTGAAATATATTTTACTAAGAAATTTTTTAATTATTCCAGCAATGAACAGCCAGCAATGACAGAGCTTCAAAGAGCAGAATGGTTTAAGTCTTCTGTAGAAACATTTGCTACACGTCATACCTGTGCCAAGAAGAGGATTGAGATCTTATGTGGTGGGAAATGAGACAATTATTGTTCTTATTAAATTACTTTGGGCCAGGACATCCCAAATCCTCAGGAAACAGTTCATTTAAATGTGGGGATGATGACATGTTCAACACTAATCTCTCAGGAAGAGAATAAGAGAAACCTCAGCATCAGCAGATGGACAAGGGAGGGAGTAGTAAAATAATTCCCAGATACAGTCCTATCCCTCAAGCTCTCTGTAGAAAATCCCCATAGTAGTACCTTAGAGTAAAACTCAGAATAACAGCAAGAATGTAAAGTCCCTGTGTCACACGTTCAGTGAGCAGAGTTAGAGCAAGACAGGCAATGGGCTGCTGGGACCAGAGATGACAAACAGGGAACATATTGTGTCAAGGTGTTGGGGGAAAATCAAAACTCCAGTACTGATTGTAAGAACAGTTATCCACCTATGAAGGTAGAGAAGGCCAGAAGGGGTAGGTTAAAAATCAGTGAAATTTCCATTAACAGAAAAGGGAAAGCCAAACAGAAAGAAGTCAGTGACAGCAAGCAATGAATGTGGAACTAACATAGACTGGAAAATGGGGTCAGTGTGAACCAGCACATGCTTCCTAGCTTAGCTGGTTTAGTGGGACTAAGAAAAGGTCTTTGAAATGCATTCTCATTTTCCCAGCAATGGTTGTGTGCTCTCACTCATTGGCTCTACTCAGCTGATTCCAGGTGACCCCTGCAGTCATTGTCAGATATTACTCTCCTTGAGCTAACCTGCCAGCCCCCCACTTTTATGTCTCTGAGTCTTCTATAAAGTTTATCCACGAGCTGGATAAATCACCACCAAGAGCCTACTGTAGCAAGAACTGAATGTTCACCTACCACCTCATGCATACATCTTCAGAGTATGAATGTTGGCAGGAAGTAGCTATTCTCTTTCTTCTGTTAGTTACTGGATAGTATAATACAGTCTTGTTTCCCTTCCAGAAAGTCTTTTGTTTTGACAGTGAATTTATATAGACCAAGTAGTGACACTTTTGTGCAGAAGAGTCTTAACATTTGGGTAGTTCAGAGGCATGGCTGTGAAAACAAAATTTCTGCTCAGTAAGCATTAGCCCTTTTCCATTTCTTTCCTTCCTAAAATTTATGGTCACTTCTATCCACCTTTCATCTGCTCAAGTAAAAAAGAAAAAAAATTAAAGGAAAGAGCCTTTTCTTATGTTCTTCACTTAAACAAAACCAGGCTTTCACATTCAAGGAGATTCATACTCTACTACCAAGATAATAGTTGAGATGTGAGTCCAAAAGTGCCCCTGCTGTGTACTAAGCATTCATGGGTGGTCGAAGCTGTAACTGAGCTGCCTCACCATGGTGCAGCAAGAATTCAGATTTATTTTATGCAATTGGCATTCTATTTGTACTTTTTGGTCCCCTGTATCTCAGAGTGCCTTACGGAGTATTTAATCACAATATACTGTACCTACAGTACAGTTCCACCAAAACCATTTAGCACATGAAAGTGGACAGAACAGGGAGAAGATGGGAATAAAAGGAAAAGAGGTAGTTTCATTTTGGAGAATTTAATTCTCACCTGATTAAAAAATATTCAAGTGTTCCAATCATTGTCTTCCTCCTATTTCTAACTCAGATCAAAATCTTCCCACTCATTGCAGCCTTTCTCAGCATCTCAGTTTATATTGCTTGAAAGTTAATCCTTGCTTTCTGTTTCCCAAGTTGTTTATCCATGGCATAAATTCTCCACTAATCTCACTTTATCTTCTTAACTGCCTTAATGTTTCATAACTGCTCTCTCTTAAACTGCTGCAACTCAGCCTTTCTAGCAGGCTTACACACAGCCCAGGTACACAAAGACCTGTTCTCTCTTTATGCAAACCTCAACTCTGTACTTAAACAAAAAAAAAATTAAAAATATCCATGATAGCTTCCTGTGCAATTTGTCCTTATATTTTAGTCTGTAACCTAAACTGCAGCTCTCCGGAACAGGTAAAGCTTTCCTATCCGTGCCTTTGTAGGATGCCAAGTACATTACTAATACTTGGCAAATAATTGCTGCCTCCACAGATTATTCTTCCTACCAGATAGCTCATCACTGAGAACTGCAGAGCCCCCATAATTCAGCCCAGCAGCTAACGAGCAAAGTCCGGAAAAACCAAATACGCATTTTGCTGAAAGCTCCTCTCTCTCTCTCAGCTGCTTCTGGAACCAGAAGCAAACAAAAAAAACAGCAGAAGAAAACCCACATTTAAATAGCTGCAGCCAGCCTGAAATCTTCATTCCTTCCACAGTAGTTTGGCCTCCTCTCCAGTTAGCTTGGCCTCTCTTCCAACACATGGGTGAAGAAATATGTCGGCTGCAGACCTGTAGTGGTGGTTTCTTTAGCATGTTTCCATCAGGGCACTTCAGCTTTGCTCCTTTTTTTCCTAAAGGAATATTTTTTTTTCATTTAATAGTACCAAACATAATGGCAAATGAATGTGATGAGGCACCTAAAAACCTAGAAAAGACAAAATTAGGAGAATAAAAAGTCCAAGTATTACTCACAGATAAGAGATTTGAGATCATCCAGGAACAGACTCCATTATTGCTAATCACTCAATGTAAGTACACTTTTGCAAATGCAGAAGCAATTTCAGATATACATAGATATAGATATGCATAAATTCCTCTTACAGGGGGACAGATTTGTCCTTGTAACAAGGAAGAATGATGTGCTGTGTTCTTTTTTTTTATGGCCTCAACAATATTAAAAGGAAAACTAACACGTATTCTGAACTTTCAAGATGAAACAGTTGTCCTATAAGCTTAGAAGGCAGCTTATGCAAGAGAGAAGTGTTCCTATCCCTGTTCTGTAATTGCTACCAGTATTTCAAAAGGCAGCTGTGTCCTACCCAGAGATTCACACAGCATGAACCAAATGCCAAGGCTTTTCAACACACTGACACATCAGATTCCCCAGAATCTCCTTAGAATTCAGAGCACTTCCCCATGCAAAGCTCCCTTTGCCCTCCCTCTGGATTTGACAGATGAGAAGGAGTGGGAAATGCCAGTGCCCAGAGAGCTGTAGGGGAAAGCATCTGGCACAGCTGCGAGAGGGTAAGGAGGAACAGGGCACAGAGAAAGCCTTGTTCACCTGTGGGTTGTCAGGTGTCTTTAAACTCTGTACTGTGTGGTTCAAGGACAGGTTGCTTGCTTTCCATCAACATCACTGTAATGTACTTCCACTCACAGCCATGTAACAACAAAAATGTTCTATGAAGCCAGAAGCACACAGAAAACCATCTGTTTCAACTGTTTGTGTGGTTCCCCCTAGGAGAAGACAATACCTCTGGAGGATGTTCACCTTGCCTGCTGTTTGGCCATACCATGGGCAGCTTCAGCACATGCAATTAGTGACAAGAACATTACTAGAAAAAATGCTTCCTTCTTGCTTTCTTTTCTACTTGACTTGCTTGTTACTTAGAGCATGCATCAACAGATTTAAGGAGAATCTTCTCACTCAGTCTATTCCCCCTCACAATCATGATCACTGTTATCACCCCCAAAGGAAAAAAATTAAAAAGTATTTTTCTGGATAGAAAAAAATTATCTCAATTCAGAAGAACCCTCATTTGGTTATTACTGCACAACAGTCAATAAAGAGATAACTACAAAGTTACCAAATAAATATAAGTTCACACCAATCAAAAGCCCTTATGGTTTACAGAGTAAAGGACAATCAGAGCATTAAATCCATCATTTCATCTTGTTTATCTCAAAGAGAAAATTCTATATTTCTATAATAGAATCATACATATCCTGAGTTGAAAGGGACCCACGAGGATCATTAAAGTCCAACTCCTGGCCCTGCACAGGACACCCTAAGAATCACACCATGCCTAAAAGAACTGTCCAAATGTTTCTATCCTCTCTTCAAATCATTTTCTAATAAACAGGAACTGATGCACTGGCTGTAAGCTGGAAGAAGTAACATGCAGTATTCAGATGTAATGAAGCTTGCAAAGTTTAGTTTGCTGGAGAGTGTCCCGTACACTGTATGTGGCTAAATTTTCCAAAGAGTAACAAACAGACAGTGAAATGAGTTTGTATTCAGATACACTTGGCTCAGCTCAGCAGGCTGTAGTTTAGCCCCATAGGTAAGCTCAGATTTGACATGGGTTAAAATAAAATAGTCTTTGGCGACCAGTCATGGTAACTGAAATCTTATTCTTGGAGGACTGGTTAAGAGGGTCCGGATCCAATTTTTCCACAGTCACTGCAGCTGGAACAGAGCTGGTCTGTCAGTGCCCAGCTCCATCAATCCTATACGTCTGATCTGTCTGAGTTTCACTAAGAAAGCAAAGTAAGGGAGCCCTGAGACACACAGACGTAAATAAAAAAATACATTCACGTTTCCAACTGTCCACACGTTCTCAGGAAAGTTTCACCTCTGTTACATTACTCAGCATGTGGTTTCAATTGTGACAACAATGGGCATTTGTTCAACTGCACGCTGGCTGCGAACTGCACTGTGAGCCAGAGTTAAATACAGCATGGCCTGTGACTGCCTTTCAGGGTCAAGTGTCTGGCATGTGCCTGCTATATTCTGCTCTGTATAATCTTATAGATTGCCCAAGCAGCAGACCCAGACTCTTTGATGTCAGAAAGGCATATTTATATACAGTATGCACACAGTGTATTTTTCATAACGTAGAAGGTCCAAGAAAGAGGGTATTGGGGAAAAAAGCAAGCAAGCAATGAACCCCAGTGTCTGCCTAGGTCTTTCTATTTTCTTTGCATTAGATTTGCTAAATTAAATAATGATTTTACACTACTCTCCTATAACTGAATTTAAGTATTTTTCACTCATTTTTACAAAAAACTGCTCATGAAAGTTGTCTTGCTCTGCAAAATTGTTTGCACTATCACCAAGGAATTTCTTTAAAAAATACTTGCTATCACCCAGTTTTCTGATAAAACATTGGTGATTTCCATTTTATTTTGTTACCCTCATGGGTTCAGGATATTGCCAACATTTTCACTAACAGCTGCTGTATCTTTGTGGTGGGGAGAGGGAGTAGAAGTCAAGACACCTTACTGAAAGGTATACCCAATATACAACTTGAGTATAGAACTTAGCAAGAGAGAAAGACTGCATCACCAGCTTGCTAGGAAAAGAGTTTAAACCATGTTTTCCAAGTGTTCTCTACCCCTATCTCACACCTTCCCTAAGCTAGGTAATGCTTTCTAATGAAGTTCCTCTAGACAATTCATTATAAGCATCCATTTAACTTACATCTAATTTTTTACAACTTGTGTTTTGAATGAAATCTTGTTGCAAGGCATTTTGATTCAAAAATCTTCTGACCTCACATTTTGGAACAGGGACCTGAAATTAAACAAGGAGATGACCAACACATGTGACACTATAATTTTAAACAGCACTATAATGCCTGCTCAGCAAAGAATCAAATCAAAACTCAGCCGTATCTCCCAACTATGACACTTCCTAACATTTAAGTACTCATAATTGTTATAAGGTTATAATTTTATAATGTAAAAAACCACAGTTTTATGGGGTAGAAGAGAAAGGGTTATATACACAATTAAATAGCAGGGAACTAGTAGTTCAGGACAGTTTTTTAACTCTCTCATTACCCAAAATAACCTCTGAATGCATCCTCTGATGCATCATGAAAAGTCAGAGTGGAAAAAGTTCCTAAAGCAATTAGAATTTCAATGAATGAAGCCATTAAGAGTTAAAAGAAAAGGAAAGGGAAAGGAATAGAAGAGGGGAGAGGGAGAGGGAGAGGGAGAGGGAGAGGGAG